>ONZH01005986.1:0-136040 GCA_900303285.1 Rhinella marina
CAGCTTTTTTTTTTTTTAATAAAATGGTCAAACAGGGGTCTGGGGAAGTGTTTATTTCAATAAAATGTTTTATACTTGTGTGTGTGTATTTTTTTTACAATACTACAGTTTTAGTAATTATGGCTATCTAAAGACGGCCCTGATTACTAATACTGGGCTTAGTGCTTGCCGGTATGGCAGGCCAGCCTAACCCCAACATCTATTACCTCGGCACCCACCATTTTTTTACAAAAATAATTAAATAATTTTTAAAAAAATGGCGTGGGGTCCCCCCCTTTTTTCCTTCGCCAGCCAGATACAACCAGCAGCGGCAGCCTGGCACTACCAGGGAGGGAAGGGACACGGTTATTGGCCCTTCCCAGCCTAATGGTACCAGCCTGCAGCCGCCCCAGAGCCAGACCCTCAATTTAGAAGGTCCGGTCCTGCGGGTACCCGGCTCTTCCCGACACCCCTGGTGGCGGTGGGTGCCGAGGTAATAGATGTTGGGGTTAGTGCTGGCCTGCCATACCGGCAAGCACTAAGCCCAGTATTAGTAATCAGGGCCGTCTGTAGATAGCCGTAATTACTAAAACTGTAGTATTGTAAAAAAAAAACACACACACACAAGTATAAAACATTTTATTGAAATACACACTCCCCCAGACCCCTGTTTGACCATTTTATTAAAAAAAAAAAAAAAAGCTGGTCCGACGTAGTCCACCGAATCCGACGTAGTCCTCTGCATTCACGACCGTGAAAAAAAGAAAACAAACACAGACCACTTACCTCTTCCTGCACTGGGATAATACACACAGCGATGTCACTGTACAGGGATAATAAACACAGTGATGTCACAGTACAGAGATAATAAACACAGTGATGTCACAGTACAGAGATAATAAACACAGTGATGTCACCGTACAGGGATAAAAAACACAGTGATGTCACAGTACAGGGATAATAAACACAGTGATGTCACCGTACAGAGATAATAAACACAATAATGTCACAGTACAGGGATAATAAACACAGTGATGTCATAGTACAGAGATAATAAACACAGTGATGTCACAGTACAGAGATAATAAACACAGTGATGTCACAGTACAGGGATAACAAACACAGTGATGTCACCGTACAGGGATAATAAACACAGCGATCTCACAGGACAGGGATAATAAACACAGTGATGTCAAAGTCCAGGGATAATACACACAGTGATGTCACAGTACAGGGATAATAAACACAGTGATGTCACCATACAGGGATAATAAACACAGTGATGTCACAGTACAGGGATAATAAACACAGTGATGTCATAGTACAGGGATAACAAACACAGTGATGTCACTGTACAGGGATAATAAACACAGCGATCTCACAGGACAGGGATAATAAACACAGTGATGTCAAAGTCCAGGGATAATACACACAGTGATGTCACAGTACAGGGATAATAAACACAGTGATGTCACCATACAGGGATAATAAACACAGTGATGTCACAGTACAGGGATAATAAACACAGTGATGTCATAGTACAGGGATAATAAACACAGTGATGTCACAGTACAGGGATAACAAACACAGTGATGTCACCGTACAGGGATAATAAACACAGCGATGTCACAGGACAGGGATAATAAACACAGTGATGTCACCGTACAGGGATAATAAACACAGCGATCTCACAGGACAGGGATAATAAACACAGTGATGTCAAAGTCCAGGGATAATACACACAGTGATGTCACAGTACAGAGATAATAAACACAGTGATGTGAAAGTTCAGGTATAATACACACAGTGATGTCACAGTACAGGGATAATAAACACAGCGATCTCACTGTACAGGGATAATAAACACAGTGATGTCACAGTCCAGGGATAATAAACACAGTGATGTCACAGTCCAGGGATAATAAACACAGTGATGTCACAGTCCAGCAGGACCAGCATCATCATAGCAGCAGGGCCAGCATCATCAGAGCAGGAGATCTTCTTCTCATGTCTGAAGGGGGCGGGGCCTATGCTGCCGGCCGGCCCCGCCCCCCGCCGAGACCTGAGGTATGCCTGGGAGGTACGGAGAGCTGCAGGGGGGACAGGAGGAAGGATGGAAGAAGCAGACATCCAATTTCGGCTGTCTGCTCCTTCCTGCAACAGGCAACTGTCTCTACGTCCTATGGACGCAGAGACAGCTGCCAGAGGCTGGATCCGGGACGGTTGGGAGGTATGCGGCAGCGGGGGGCGGCACCAGGGGCGCGGGGCCCCCCCTGAAATCATTGGAGCCGGGGCCTGGAGCAGTAGCTCCAAATGCTCCAATGATAATCCGGCCCTGTGTGCCCTGTCAGTAACGCTGGGTGCACAGAGTATTACAACCATTCAAAAGTCTATGTAGCTGACATCCGTTGTTACATTTAATACCGTTAATTTAGGCCGCAGTTCCTCATTTGCGTCTGCAGTATAACTTGTGCAAGGAGGGACCTATACTGTAGGGATAGGATTTGGCTAGGCAGGGCTAGTATTTCTGTTCAAAAGACACAAAAGTCCATTGTTATATTGTTATATCTGGCTGCATTTTTTTTTCTTTTGTGGCAAAAAGAACGCAAGTGTGCCCTGACACTAACACTACGTGCACAGCGTGTGCATTATAACGTTTCTGTAGTCTATATACCTGACATCTGTTGGTATATTTTCTACCATTAATTTAGGCCGTTGTTCCTCATTTGCGGCTCCTCTATAATGTTTGCGCATTCTAAATATTTGACATTTGGTGAAATTTTTCTGATCATACACTGAATAAAAATCTGCACTACTGTACTTGTGAGAAAGTTGCATATATACTATATAATATGCGCAAGGCAAGCAGAAAGGGTCGGGGAAGTGGGCGTGCTGCTGATGGTGAACACAGAGGCGATGGCTCTGAGCGCGGTGAAACTGTGCCTAATGGCAGAGCCCAAGAAACAAAGTCATCCAAAACTCCTAGCTTCATGTCTCAGTTTGGAGGGCGGCGCAATATGTCAGGAGGACCAGAGTGAGGTTAATTTTTTTAGGTTAAAAAATTAGGGGTGAGGGCCTGCTGGTGAATCTCTTAAATATTTAAAGGCGAGGGCAGCCTAATAAGCAGTTTGATATGCTGGAGGAAGAGGACAAGAAGAGGAAGGGGTTCATGGAAATACAGTGTATTCAATACACCTTAAAAGCCACATTTAAAGTTCCTTTATGCTCAGCCACTTTCCTTTGGTGGGGTAGCGAAGTCAGGGGCAATCCAGGCCTTTTGATTAGCGTCAACCTGTCAGCATTTTCAGTTGACAGGCGGATGCACTTAGCAGTTATTATGCCCCCAGCGGCACTAAATAACCGCTCAAAAAAACGCTGGTGGCAGGGCAGGTCAGCACCTCAAAGTCATAGAATGCCAGTTCGTGCCATGTGTCCAGCTTAGACACCCAATATTTGTAAGGCATAGAGGGATCGCTGAGGACATTGACATTATTAGCTAGGTAATCCTTTACCATTTTACAAAACTTTTCCCTGCTAGTTGTGACACTAAGTCGCTTATCAGAACCTTTTCTACATGCAGCGCTGTTCGTCTTTATTGAGAGCAGGTTGGGTTCCAGCGCGTACTCAGATCGCACAGCAGTCAGTGAGCTGGCAAGTGCAAGCACTGCTGCAGCGTTGCCAGACTGGCAGAAGCTGTAGGTGACTTTCGGAAATGGGCACCTTCACCAGCAGCTCAGGCAAAAAAGTGTAATTTTTGAGAAACCGCTGAACCACTAAGTTGAAGCAGTTGTTTGGCCTGAGGGAGACTCCTTTTCGTCCTTCCTGTTGGAGGAACAGGTAGACTCATTCCTGTCATTAATTCCAGGGTCCTATAGGGTCAATTTGGTTTAGGTTCCTGTGTATGAACTCGACTACATTTGAAGCCTAGTCATACTGGTAGTCAATCATGATTAGAGTCATGGTTTCCTTTCCATCTACCTTCCTTAGTTTCCAGGCCTAATCTTCTTTCCCTCCTACGCTCTGTGTGGTTTTTCCCCCACACCTGAGCGTGACAGTATGTGTGTGAGCTTGCCGAGCTCCAAAGCCGCCACCAAGTTGCGGCCATTATCAGACACAACCACGCCTGGTTGTAGGTTGAGTGGCAAGAGCCACAGTTCAGCCTGGTCCCTTATACCCTGCCACAGCACTGTGGCGGTGTGTTTGTCACCTAAGCAAATAAGTTTCAGCACAGCCTGTTGCCGCTTCCCCACCGCTGTGCTAAACTGCTTCCAGCTACTGACTAAAGTCTGACTGGAGCTGCAAGATGAGAATTCCTAGATGGAAGGATGGAGGAGAAGGAGGGGTTGCAGCCGCTAATGTAGATGGTGGCGGAAATCCTGATGGAAGTAGTGCCCACAATCCTTTGTGTCGGTAGAACCTGTGCCATCCCAGGGTATGACTCGCTCCCAGCCTCCACAGTGTTCACCCAGTGTGCCGTCAGGGAAATGTAGCGTCCCTGGCCAGAAGCACTTGTCCATGTGTCAGTCATTAAGTGGACCTTCCCAGTAATTGCATTGGTCAGGGCACGGGTTATGTTACGGGACACATGCTGGTGTAAGGCGGTGAGGGCACACCGGCAAAAATAGTGGCGGCTAGGTACTGAGTAACGAGGGACAACCACCATTAGACTGCGAAAAGCCTCAGTGTCCACAAGCCTAAACGGCAACATTTCCAGCGCCAGCAATTTGCAAATGTGTGCATTTAGTGCTATGGCCTGTGGGTGGGTGGCTGGGTATTTGCGCTTTCATTCAAAGGCCTAAGGTATGGACATCTGTACGCTGCACTGGGACATAGAAGTGGATGTGCTCGCTGATGGTGCTTGCGAGGGTCCAGGTGCAGGGGGGGGAGGCATCTGGGCCTGCGTCTTGGCTAGCACGTAACACAGGGAAGAGGAGGCAGTGGTGTGACCCGCAGACACTGATTGTGAATCCAGGCATTTGACCCACCTATTAGTGTGCTTTGCTGCCATGAGGATCATGCTTGTGGTGGTCAGGTTGCTAGTGTTCATGCCCCTGCTTATTTTGGTACTGTACAGATTGCAAATGACAATTCTTTTATTGTCCACACTTGTTGGTTTGGCCTGCCTTTTCCCTTTTGTCACCCCACCGCCTCTTACAGCCTGTTGCAGTGCTGCGCATCCCTCCCTCTCTGTACTGCTGTCCTCGCTCAGCTTGCCTCCTTCCCATGTTGGGCCAGTGATTTCATCGTCCACTACTTCCTCTTCGGGAAGGAATTTTTTCCATTAAAGTGAGGAATATTGGCTTCTACCTCACAGGGGTTTTTTGCCTTCCTCTGGATCAACTTGCAGGATAACAGGCCGAACTAGATGGACAGATTTCTTTTTTCGGCCTTATAAACTATGTTACTATGTTACTTCTTCACTCTGGTCCTCATCCTGACAAGTTGATGTTCAGTGCTGCTGACACTCAAAAACATTTGGGGTGAGGGTCTGCTGCTGATCTGACCATCTAAAACATTAGGGGCGAGTGCCTGCTGCTGAGCTGACCGTGTAAAACATTTGTGGCGAGTGCCTGCTGCTGATCTGACAGTGTAAAACATTAGGGGTGAGGGCGTGCTGCTACTTGTGCTTTACGTACAAGTTAATATATGTTTCCTAACAATATTTCCTGTAAAATCAATGTTATCTTGGGTTTTGGGGGGTATTTTTGTCATTCCGTAGAAGTGGCGTAATAGTCGGCCATCATCATTAATAGCAGCGACTTCGGTGTCCAAGATGCATCCAGACATCCTCTTCATGATGTTCCCTAACCATTTCTGTGGTGTTTCCACCATTTTCTGACGTTTCCCTATGGACCAGACACCCTCCCCTCATCCGAGCAGGGGGTGCCTGGTCTTCTCCCATTGACTTCCATTGTACTCGGGTGCTCGGCCGAGCACTCAAGCACCACCTAGTGTTCGGCCACAGCACCCGAGCACCCGAACATCGGGGTGCTCGATCATCACTAGAAACTACCTATAAATTACCCCAAAACTGATTTTACAAATGTTGGTTACCTTTTAGGTGTTCCACAAGAATTAAAGGAAAATGGATCAAATTTCCGAATTCAACTTTTTTGCAGATTTTGCATTTTAAACCTTTTTTATTTATTTATTATCCTGATTCTGAAGTTTACAGAAACACCCCATATGTATTTCATAAACTATTGTATGGGCACACCACAGGGCTCAGAAGCGAAGAAGCACCATTTGACTTTTGGAGCACAGATTTTGCTGGAATGGTTTTTGGGCACTACATCACATTTGTGGGGTCCCTGAGGTATGAGTAAAGTGGAAACCCCTTATAAGTGACCTCATTTTGGAAACACTACCACTCAAGTTATTTAACATGGGGCATAGTGAATATTTAACACCACAGGTGTTTTGCAGAAATGAATTAGCAGGGGATGGTGTGAAATGAAAATTGCAAATTTTCCAGAGATATAGTATTGTACTGACCAATATGTTATTCCTAGCTCTTGCCATGTAAAGCACAACACACTCTTTATATCGTTAGGTGGGTTCTACTGGGTACTGAAATTCCATAAATGTGTACATAACCTGCTGTTTGGGTATGCTGCGGGGCTCAGAAGGTAAATACCACATTTTTGCTTTTGCAGTGCAGATTTTGATGGATTTGTTTATGGGCACCATGTTGCTATTGAACAGCCTCTGGGGTAGTAGTACAGGCATTTTTGAGAACCATATGTTTTTTATTTTTCTCTCGATGGAGCTGTGTGAGGTTTTGATCACTTTTTCTTTTTCTTTTTGGGAAGCAGTAACAATACCACTGCATACACCATGCAGGAAAAATTACACGTTATCCTTATTCTGTTAGTCACACATACCTTTTTTTTTACATTTACCACTTTTACACAAAGCATTTTTTTTAAAAAATCATGTTTTTGCATTGTAATTTCTGAGCCATATTTTTTATTTTTCTGTGGGGTCGCTATTTGTGGGATGGGGTAATAATTTCATTTGTACCATTTTGGGGTACATAATACTTTTTGATTTATATCATGATTTTTGTGATGTAAGGTGACCAATTTTTATTTTTTAATTTATTTTGTTTATTTTTTGAGGGGTTCACCTGACAGGATAGATCATGTGATATTTTTATACAGCTGTTGTCTCTACTTAGGCTGCGATATCTAATATGTCTATTTTTTATTTTTCTTTAATTTTTTTCAATCTTAAATGGCTTGATGGGGGAAAGCGGCACTTTGAAACCTAGTTTTTTATTTTTTCTAAAAAATTATTTTTTACAGTTTTTACCGTTTTTATTTTTTTCCCATTAGTGGACTTCAACTTTTGATGGTGTTTTACTGCATTGGAATGCTCAGTATTGCACCTATAAGAATAGTGACCCCGTACCATTTGGGCTCCCCCAAATTTAACAGGGTGTCAGGTCGGGCACCACTGCTGCTGCTCTCTCTATGGGTTTTGGGGGCAGTACTTGGCTCCAGAATGTAGAAATGAATGGATTGGCAGGACGATCAGTGTGCATGCTCGACCTGCCAATTTGTTTATTTCAGGGCCCTGAAGGATATGGGGTCCCCCTTCTTGTGAGCGCAGGATCTCTTTTGATCTTATAGTTATTCTGTATCCTGTGTATAAGGGATAATTTCCTAAAATTGGAATAACCTTTTAAATCTATTCTATGCATATTGTTTTCTGAAAATGTAATACCTTGGGGGTCATTTATTAAGACTGCCTATGCCAATTTTTGGTGTTAAAAAGTCGCACAGACCTGATATATGACTTTATAAATGCCCATACGCCTAAATTTGGGGAGTCGTAAGGTCAGCATGGAGGAGTGGAAGCGACAGGACCATGAGCCTCGGGAAATTCACTAACGTTTATGACAGAAAACTGGTGTAAATGAAGGTTGAAATCTACAACAGTCAGGGACTGGGATAGATTTCAATCTAGGAGCACAGACTTGAAGAAAGAGCATCTAATTTATGGCGAGGCCTGCTCCTTGTACCCCAGAGCTCGGAGTCCTTGCAAATTGTTTGCTGCCCTAGGGAACATCGGTGTGAAGATTGCCACTGTGATTGACTGTTACAGACAGAGTCAATAGAACTCTCACCCTCCACTCCCGTTCCTACCAGGCCACGGCAAAATTAGACGCATTCTTCTGGCAGTGCAGGGGCAATCAAAGAATGATGTAAAAAATGTTTTTTGATAAATAACCCAATTTATATTTCTTTAATTCTTAGATTCAATTTACATTTTTAAGCTATAAAAATATGTTAAGTAATTTTTATAGTTAACCAATATTAGTAGTGTATGGATACCAATATCAGTAGTGTATGGAAGGATATTGGTTAATGTAATAGGGCATCAGAGCCTAAAGTTATGCCAGTAATCATGTCTTTTAGAGAAAGTGTGTACTGATATACAGCCCAATACCCATTATTGTAATTGGAAACCTATAGAAGAAATATAATGGGTGTCAGTGGAGAGATGCAGGCAAGTGGCAACCCCTGTATATATAAACAAAGTGCTAAAAGAAACGAGTAGCAAAGGCTGCACATACCGATACTGAGAACATTGGCTTATTTCAATGGCAGGAAGTGTGCAAGTATATGAGATTATAGAAGCCATTATTAACACTCCAGAATATTATATTGTAGTTTCCTTTTTATCTGTTTACTCTTCTAGCTGATAAAGTGTGAACATTTTTCCCTCATTCAGACATTAGCTTCTTAGCTGGGTATATAGCCTCCATTGGACCTGGAGACATTAGTTTTGGCATCTCTCTGGCAGGAAATAAGCTTTGTATTGTCCATTCTGGAAGTCAGCCATTTCAAGCTGTATTTACTCATATCTAGAGACAGACAAGAATACTTGTCCAAGTATAATTTCAAGACTTATGCCTCCAATCTCCATAACATTTCCTTCATGGCACAAAGGAAGCCTTCATTGGGTTACATAGCTCCTGTGACATTTCAATAACAATACTGCCCTACATTGTGAAATTCTACTCTCCGTTTCATTGTGTTGATGTCCAGGTAGTTGTCATTTGATCAGAGGAATGTAAATGTCTCCCAGTAATATTCCTTCATATTTTACTGATATGCAGAACTGCTCCCATTTAAGTCAACTCAGTAACCAGACATGGCCACTACTCAGTAGATAGAGCTATGTATATTCAGTTACTGTTGCCAACCATCCACAAATACAGAGCAGGGAATTGAGAAGGGGGCCAAGGAGAACACAGTGACATATCGAAATCTTCTAAAACTGGTCAGGAGGGTGAGGACTATCATGATGATTGCATGTTGGACAGGAGCTGAGAGCTGGATCTGGGAACCGAAGAGGAGGAGGAGGAGACAGCAGAGGAGGTGACTGTGGTGGCGATAAAGAGCTGAGGCAATGTATGTCCAAAACTTCCAAGAGAACTGGCAGGGCCAGATTTACTTCTATTGTGGTTAGCTTCGGAATTGGTGATGCCGCTGATACTGTGGGCACAGGCTAAAAACATGCAAGATCTAGGCCAAGTACAGTTGTGGCTAGCTTTGTGCAATTATCTCCCATATGACATATTTTTCTTTTCTTCACAAGGCCAGAACACAAAACCACAGCCATGTGCAACATTTGTAGGATTAAAAGAAACAGTGAGAAATCAAGCACACACATAGGTCCCCGGGCTCTACTGCAGCACACGAGGCAGAATCACCAGATCATGTGAGAAAATAATACTAGCAGCATTCTAAATCAGAATAAAGTCTGTCCTCCTTCTCCAGCTTTCTTTGTGGCAGCCAGGCTACATCCTCAAGCAGTACACTGTCCTTGTCATCATCATAAACTGCTTCTTCTCCTGATCAGACTCCTTCTTGTCCTCTGTTCCATCATCGGACATCCATAACAGCAAACGCTAACCCGAAATTAGCTTGTGTGCAAGCAGAACGCCCACCTAGCCAAGCTGGTGCAGTTGGTGGTGCAGTTGTTTCCATATCACTTAGTTGTGGTAAATGTGGTGCAGTTCCCCAAAATGTAATTCTCTAAAATGCAGTTCTTCTTTATGCTTTCAGCTCCAGTTTGTGCCATATTCCAATGGTCAGACATTTGGCCAGGTATCTGTAGTGGAGCAGTTCTGTGCCTTCACCAAAATCTAATTCTTTTCAAAAACTGAATTCTTCTGTATCCCATCAGCCACAGTTTTTGCCATATCCTATCGATCGGACTTTTGGCCAGGTGTCTGTGGTGGTGCAGTCCTGCATCTTTTGCAAAATTTAATTCTTTTCAAAAATAGAATTCTTCTATATGTCATCAGTTGGGATTTTTTGCCAGGGCAGGTGTCTGTAAAAATTGTCATGTCAATATGGAAATGTGGTGCAGTTCTGCACCTTCATTAAAATGTTGTTCTGCTGTGTGATATTCGTACTTCTGCCCAGTTGTCCATTTTTTTTTAATAAATTAAATTGCTTAAAACTGTCTCCTTCTGTAAATGATGGTGGCTTTTCCCTGTCACACATCCTGTACCTTGACCCCATGGACTTATGGGGAGGCAGATTGGAAGAGTGGCTGAACTGGCCTAGTTTGATATACTTGTCCAGCCTCCAGTGTCATCTCAGAGAGGGGATTCAGCTAGGCAGCTGGAGTCGTCACCCAAATTTTATTCTGACATATGAAATTGGTACTCTGGCCAGCTGTCTTTAAAAATTGTCTCCCTTTAGAAATGTCATGTAGTTCTGCACCTTCACCCACATTTTTTTCTTCTCTATCGGAGTATTAGTTCTAGCCAGCTGTCTGTAAAAATTGCCTCTGTTTAGAAATGTTATGCACTTCTGCGACTTCTTCCAAATTTTATTCTTTTCTATGGCAGTAGTATTTCTGGCAAGCTGTCTGTAAAAGGTGTCTGTCTGTGGTGCAGTTTTGTGACATCTCCTAAATTTTATTGCTCTCTTTGACAGTAGTATCTTGACAGCTGTCTGTAAAAATTGCGTTCCGTGCCTTAGCCAAAATTTTATTCAACTGTATAAAATTCGTACTGCCCAGCTATCCATTTAATTAAAAAAATGTTTAAAATTGTCTTATTTTCTAAATGACTGTGGCCTTTCCCCAAGATATACTGTTTTACTTGTCTTTATGGACTTCTGTTCAGGCAGACTGGAACAGTGGCAGGGTACTAGCCCTGTTTGCTCTCACTGTACTGTTTTGCCCAGCCACCAGTGTCATCTCAGAGAGGGTTTACTGCATGCAAGGTGGCGTCATCACAGCCAAACGGGCAAAGTTGTTCTCCGCCAGTGTACAAATTATCACTTTTATCAAAATTAATTAGGAATGTGGATCCCTGAGGATTTTCACACACCTCTGGCTGAGGCCCATGAATAGATCGGCCATTGCTGACAGTGGCTATTGATCACTGGCCCCATAAGACCACTGCTGCTGCCTGCCTGTCTATCATCATGTTCTGTACCTTATGGGTGCTGCTACCACCAGCTGCTTATCCCCTTACAGCCATTTCCATTAACCTACACAGCCGCCAATACTACTAGTGCATTGTTTGTTCCATGATGTGCTGCTACTGCTGTCACTACTATTACCGCCACTATTACCCCTACACATCTTACCCTTTCCCCATCCATGCTGTACTGCTGCTGCTAATAAAAAGGAGAATTTTTCCAGCCTTGTTGAACTTCAGAACAAGCCACTGTTTCTTCTGATACTTAACAAGTGTGTGTATAAATATGGACAGGTATTCTTCCGCCATTAAAGCATAATTTTTGGATGCTTCTGTAGACCAAGCCACTGTTTCTTGGGATATTAACATGAGTGTACATACCCCCATTAAGGCATAATTTTTGGAGTCTTGGCTCTAACAAGCCACTGTTTTTTTGTTTTTGTTTTTGCAATAACACTGTGTGTTTAACCCCTTGGCGACAATGGGCGTACCGGTACGTCCTGGGCACGAGGTACTTAGTGCAACAGGGCATACCGGTACGCCCTGCATGTAACCCCCCCCTGCTCAGTGCAGGGGGGTTACATGCTGTAATGGGTGCTGTTTAAGACACCCAGCCACCCATAGTTAAGGCCTCGGGGGGTGCCGTGCACCCCCCATAAAGGCGATCGCTGTGAATGGCTGGTCTATTCAGACCAGCCATTCACAGCAGGCAAGGGGTACTCGGCGGGGATAGCGCTATTCTAGCGAATCCCCGCCGAGTGTCAGTATTTAGGGGGAGGTCAGGGTGTCCCCCCCGCCCCCCTGATTGGCTGTGGGCAGATGGGTGGGCGGGCGGGGGGTAGATTTGCAATGTGCGGGCGGCTGCCGCAAGTGCCGCCCGCAATAATCATTCAGGATGGCCGAGCGGTATTCAAGCAGAGTATCAGCATACAGCTGATACTCTGCTTGAAACTGCTGACATCGGTGCTAGCACCGATGTCAGCAGTTTAACCCCTTCCATGCCGCGGTCCGTAGGGACCGCTGTATGGAAGGGGTTAACAGGGAGGGAGCGCTCCCTTCCTCTCCCATCGGCGCTGCGGTGCGCTGGCAGCGCCGATGGTGTGGGCAGATGAGAGGG
The DNA here is from genome assembly GCA_900303285.1 of Rhinella marina. NCBI lineage: Eukaryota > Metazoa > Chordata > Amphibia > Anura > Bufonidae > Rhinella > Rhinella marina. The sequence continues at coordinate 12,549 of ONZH01005986.1, forward strand.
AGGAAGCTCCTCTCCCTTCCATCGGGACGCTGCTCTGCTGTGGCAGCGTCCCGATGGTTACCATGGCAACCAGACGCTTTCGTCTGGCTTGCCATGGAAGCCTGTTCAAGCTCCTGCTAAAGGCAGGAGCTTGAACAGGCTATAAGAAAATACACTGCAGTACACTATACAGTGTACTGCAGTGTATTGTAAAATACCAGACCACTGGTTCTTGAAGAACCAAGTGGATCTGAGTCAAGAAAGTGAAAAAAAAAAAAAAAGTGAAAAAAAAAGTTTAAAAAATTGATTAAAAATAAAAAAACACACAATACATAAACATGTTAGGTATCGCCACATCCGTAATAACCCGCTCTATAAAAAATATTACATGAGATGGCCCCCCAGGCGAATGCTGTAAAAAAAAAATAAAAAAAACTATGCCAAAATAGCCATTTTTTTTCCCTCTTCCCTCACAAAAAGTGTAATAGCAGGCGATCAAAAAGGCGTATTTACCCCAAAATGGTATCAATTCAACCGTCATCTTGTCCCGCAAAAACTGTACCCTACCTGAGACAATCGCCTGAAAACTGAAAAAAATATGGCTCTCTGAAAATGGCAACACAAAAAAAAATATTTTATTCTGTTCAAAATGCATCTAATGTGTAAAACTTTCCAACAATAAAAAAGTTGGACATATTGGGTATTGCTGCGTCCGTAACAACCTGCTCTATAAAAATATTACATGAGATGGCCCCCCAGGCGAATGCTGTAAAAAAATTTTTTTAAAAACTATGCCAAAATAGCCATTTTTTCCCCTCTTCCCTCACAAAAAGTGTAATAGCAGGTGATCAAAAAGGCATATTTACCCCAAAATGGTATCAATTCAACCGTCATCTTGTCCCGCAAAAACTGTACCCTACCTGAGACAATCGCCTGAAAACTGAAAAAAATATGGCTCTCTGAAAATGGCAACACAAAAAAAAATATTTTATTCTGTTCAAAATGCATCTAATGTGTAAAACTTTCCAACAATAAAAAAGTTGGACATATTGGGTATCGCTGCGTCCGTAACAACCTGCTCTATAAAAATATTACATGAGATGGCCCCCCAGGCGAATGCTGTAAAAAATTTTTTTTAAAAAACTATGCCAAAATAGCCATTTTTTCCCCTCTTCCCTCACAAAAAGTGTAATAGCAGGCGATCAAAAAGGCGTAATTACCCCAAAATGGTATCAATTCAACCGTCATCTTGTCCCGCAAAAACTGTACCTACCTGAGACAATCGCCTGAAAACTGTAAAAAATATGGCTCTCTGAAAATGGCAACACAAAAAAAAATATTTTATTCTGTTCAAAATGCATCTAATGTGTAAAACTTTCCAACATTAAAAAAGTTGGACATATTGGGTATCGCTGCGTCCGTAACAACCTGCTCTATAAAAATATTACATGAGATGGCCCCCCAGGCGAATTCTGTAAAAAAAATTTTAAAAAAACTATGCCAAAATAGCCATTTTTTTCCCTCTTCCCTCACAAAAAGTGTAATAGTAGGCGATCAAAAAGGCGTATTTACCCCAAAATGGTACCAATGAAAACCTCACCTCATCCTGCAAAAAATGAGCCCCCACATAAGACAATAACTCAAAAAAATAAAAATCAATGGCTCCCGCAAACCACTCCATCAAAATCTGTGTTGTAAAATCCATATGGCGCTCCTTCTGTTCTGAGTCCTGCCATGTGCCCCCACAGCAGTTTACCACAACATATGGGGTGTTGCCGTATTCAGGAGAAAATGGGTAACAAATTATGGGGGGGCTTTTCTCCTGTTACCCCTTATGCAAATAAAAAAAATTGGGGCTAAAGCAACATTTTATTGGAAGAAAAAAAATGTTCATTTTCACAGCCAAGTGTTTCCAAATTCCGTAAAATGCTTAGGGGGTCAAAGTGGTCAGTACCCCCCCTTAATATATTCTTTGAAGGGTGTAGTTTCCAAAATGGGGTCACTTTATGAGGGTTTCCACTGTAGGGGTACGTCAGGGTCTCTCAATTACAAAATGGTGCCTAAAAACTATTCTAGCAAATTTTGCCTCCAAAATCCATATGGCGCTCCTTTCCTTCTGACCACTGCCACAAACCCATAGAGACGTTTACCACCACATATGGGGTATTTCTGTAAACTGCAGAATCAGAGGAATGTATATTGAGGTTTAGTTTGCTGTTAACCCTTGCTGTGTTGCAAGAAAAAAATGTTAACATGAATAATCTACGAAAAAAGTGAAATTTTGAAATTTCACCTCCATTTTCCATTAATTCTTGTGGAACACCTCAAGGGTTAACAAAGTTTGTAACAGCAGTTTTTTATAATTTGAGGGGTGTAGTTTCTAAAATGGGGTCATTTATGGTGGGTTTCATTATGTAAGCCCCTCAAAATCACTTTATATCTGCATTGGTGCTAAAAAAAAATGGTTTTGGAAAATTTGGTGAAAATTTGAAAAATGGCTTCTAAACTTCTAAGCCTCCTAACTTCCTAAAAAAGTAAAATGACGTTTACAAAATGATGCCAACATAAAGTAGACATATGGGGAATGTAAAATAATAACTATTTTTGGAGGTATTACGGTGTATTTTGAAAGTAGAGAAATTGAAATTTGGAAATTTGCAAATTTTTCAGAATTTTTGGTAAATTTGGGATTTTTTCATAAATAAGGGTGAAATATATTGACTCAAATTTATGACTGTTATGAAGTACAATGTGTCACGAGAAAACAATCTCAGAATGGCCTGGATAAGTAAAAGCGTTCCAAAGTTATTACCACATAAAGTGACACATGTCAGAATTAAAAAATTTGGCCCAGACATTAAGGCCAAAATGGGCTCTGTCCTCAAGGGGTTAAACATGCCCTGACCCCAATAAATGACAATTGTTGGAACCTTTTTCAATTATAAAAAGCATAACATATGCGATGGTGCAGTATTTTTAAAAAAGGTTTGTTAACACTGTCAACCATGTTTTTACCAATATCACATGATCACCTTACCATTGGAATAACCTGGCAGGTTCCAATTTGGCGGCCAAATATGTTTCTTCCACCAAATAATACAGACTGCCTCCCAATTAATACTTTCACACAATGGAAGTCAATTTTCTACAAATTACACCAGTTAAAAGCTTGTGTCCAAATGCTCAGACTTTTGCCTCCTTTTGCATTTGTGCAGCTAATACTACTTTGTCACAATCCAACATATGAGCACAAATTTTTGGTAGCTGAAGTTCCTGAAACAACAAACGACATCCGTCACAGTGTTGTACATTGGAACTTAAAACAATGACATTCTGGTAAACCACCATAATTTGTCATCTGCTAAAGGTTTAGATACAGCATACGACATCCCAATCGTAATGGTATACACTTAGTGTTCCATTCCTACAGATGATAAAAAGTGAGAGCTGTATGGTAGGAAAAGGGAGAGAGCATCTTTTTGCTGTAGGATAGAAACTCATAACCGTAACAAATGGGTGAATAGGAATAAAGAAATTTGAAATTCTATTTTCTCACGTGTTGACAAATTGTTTGATTTTTACCTTTACATTTGAAAACAGCCATGAATAATGATTGCGACTGAAATATGAAGCAAGCACCACAATTATATCTAAACACCAGAGTGCTACCCATGTACAAAAAGCAATGTAGATTAGAAAACTACCATACACAAGAAAAAATAGAGCACATCAGGTAAGCAATCCTTAAAAACTTCATTATTTTATTAAGGCCATTTAAGATAAAATACAACAATACACTTAAAATACATAGCATTCATAAGGAGAGTCAATCAATAAACCACCGGCTAAGCACCAACCAAAAACCACAGCACAAGCCCCTGATAAAAAATAATAATCAATATTTGAGGCTGAAAAATGAATTAACCCCTTATTTTTCATCTTAAGGACCAGGCCGTTTTTTTGAAAATTTGACGTTTAAATTTATGTGGTAATAATTTTGGAATGCCTTTACTTATCCAAGCAAATCTGAGATTGTTTTCTTACGATACATTGTACTTCATGATAGTGGGAAATTTGAGTCGATATAATTCACCTTTATTTATGAAAAAATCCAAAATTTACAGAGAATTTGGAAATTTTTTCAGAATTGTAATCTTTCTGCTTTTAAGGCAGATAGTGATACCTCATAAAGAGTTATTATTTTACAAGGCAGATAGTGATACCTCATAAAAAAGTTATTATTTTACATTTCCCACATGTCCACTTTTAAGTTTGCATCATTTTGTAACTGTAATTTTATTTTTTTAGGATATTATAAGGCTTAGAATTTTAGAAGCAAATGTTTACATTTTTAAGAAAATTTCCGAAAACCACTTTTTAAAGGACCAGTTCAGTTATGAAGTCACTTTGTGGAGCTTACATAGTGGAAACAACCCATAAATGACCCCATTTTAGAAACTACACCCCTCAAATTATTCAGAAAAGATTAAATTAAATTTTTAAATTTCACCTTTTTGGCAGATTTTCCATTTTAATACATTTTTTCCTGTAACATATCAAGGGCTAACAGCGAGTAAGAGGGGGTATCCGACTGATATTTTGGAGAAGGCTATGGAAAAATCCGCTACCTTCTCTCAGCACGACTTATTGAGAGGAAATAAGAAATATCTAAGGCCTGTAACAGCAGGGGAGAATTGTTTCACTTTTTCCTTCAAGTATAGTCCTATGTCTGATGTGATATGTAAGGCCATTTTAAATAATTGGCCTATTTTGGAGAAGGACAAAAGTTTGGGCAACTTGGTTGAGAAGAGACCTTTAGTTACTTTTAGGAGATGTCATACTATAAAAGATAAATTAGTCAGGAGTAAATTCATAGATAAAAAGACAAAGACCTGGTTAGTTGAACAATTACAGAAAAAAAAAATTTTTAGTGCACAAAAATAGATGCAAACAATATATACTGTATAAACTAAGACCTCATTCTGATATGATAAAATCTGAGACTCTTAGCCAATATATTTTGATCAAAACACATCTGTGCCCACCTACCCAGCGTCACGGTGGTCTCAGGTCAGGCAGGTCCTACGCTAAACCTAACTATGCCGTTGGGCATCTATATCTAGGAGCGTGGACGCTGCACATATAGGCGTGTTGCTCCTAGTGACCTCTATGTCCTATCAAATTGAGCGTCTTGATTGCGTGGTCTTAGTTTATACAGTATATATTGTTTGCATCTATTTTTGTGAACTAAAATTTTTTTTCTGTGATTTATTTTGATATATGTAGCCACTGATATCCGCAATCATTATCACATCATGCAGGATGTTTTTTATCCTTTTGTTTCTGTGAGTTTTGCTTAGTTGAACAATTACCATCAGGGAATTTCAAATGTGGCAATTTTGCTTATTGCAAATATAATGCCCAATCTAAGTATTTGAATTTTGGTGGCATTGAGCACAAGGTGAAGGATTTTATATCATGTAAGACGAAATATGTGGTGTATTTGATTTTGTGCCGATGTGGCTGTTTTTACATAGGGAAAACGATTTGTTGCCTATATGAATGTTTTAGGGAGCACATTGGTTCTATCTCTTCAGGAAAAGGATGCCCATGCCTGATAGAACATGTGAATACTGAACATGCTGGTGACGTGAGATATTTGCAGTTCTCAGGGATTGAAGTGGTTAAAGCACCAGATAGGGGAGAAGATAGACATCGAGTCCTCCTTCAGAGAGAGGCAAGATGGATAATGCGGACAGAAGCCATGGGTGCTTTGGGTCTTAATGACCGTAATGATTTAAGTGTTTTTATAGGTGATTAAGTTAGTAAATATTGATTTTGTAATGTGCAATAATGTGTGTTTATATTTGTTTTAATTACCTGTAACTTTGCGTGGTTGTCATGCTGATGATGTTACTATAACTTAGGATAGTTACTATATAATAGGAGGTACTGACATGTCAGCGTCACAACGTAGCGGTTTGAGAAAGCGCAGACAGCGCGAAACGGCCGTCACCACTGCTCCTCGTATGCTGTAATGTGGCGTCTGCCCCCTCGCCCTGTGTTGTGAGTATTGTGAATAAAGTATACTCTGAGCAAGAAAGAAGCTGGTGAGTGCCGTCCATCATACTTCGTTTATTTGTTCTTTCCGTTGGATTTACTATGGACCTTTCTCTAAGTGGATAGAGCACCTTTTCCACACTATATACACCTGAACCCATCCTTACACATTTGGTTCGCATTTGCGATTGTGTGTGCTATTATGATTCGTTATAAACGCTCATAGCAGTGCCGTCATTTGTTATTTCCCTTCTACGTGGTTGTTGTAACAGCCAAAGAAAACTCAATGTTTATTACACTCATTCTGCAGTTTACAGAGACACCCCTGCTGAATGGGCACACGTCAGGACGCAGAAGGGAAGGAGCGCCATATGGTTTTTGGACAGCAGATTTCACCGGGATAATTTTAAGTTGCCATGTGACATTTAATGACCCCCTGATGCATCCCTACATTATAAACTCCCAAAAAGTTGACTCCATTCTGGAAATTACGGGATAAGATGACAGTGTTATCAGTACTCTTTTGGTGTACATATGATTTTTGATTGCTCTGTATTGCGCTTTTTGTGAGACAAGGTAACCAAAAAATGGATGCTCTGTCAGTTTTTATTTTTTTGTTTTTTACAATGTTCACTTGACAGGTTAGATAATGTGCTATTTTTATAGGGTAGATACAAATGGGTAGTGTCTTCGAACCTTACTCAGAAAAGAAAGGAGCAGAAAGACACAAGAAAGCGCACAATCGTGAAGTACGTAAGACACCAATATTGTTCACACAATGGTACAAGAGGCTCACCTTGTATGGTTGTGCAGATAGGCACAACACTAGCACTTGCGTGATGTATAATGGTAGAAGGCCGGATTCTTGCTGGAAAATGCTGCCGCAGTATAGGGATCTTCTGGTTGGGACACCCAGTCCCACCAAAGAGGGGTGAGATAAACAGAGGTACACACTGCAAGTTTGGCACAATGGATCCAGAGAAAACGGTATCAAATATAATAAAAGGTGAATCTTCTTTATTTGTCTGGTCGGTATAATGGTAAACACTCCGCGTTTCAGGGCTACCAAGGGCCCCTTCTTCAGGTTACAGACATACATGAATGATACATTCAAGACATAGCTATTTATAGGAAATACAAAATACAGACCTGAGAAAAACCGCCAAAAAGCCGCACAGGTGGGCGGGGCTATCAATGGGCGGAGTAAAGGTGATTGATGTGTGCACTTATAAAAGCAAAAAAGATCCAAGTGAAGAACTAGCTGTTTTGGTCACATGATCTGGAGAATTCCGATCATGTGACTATGTGATGCTGACGTCAGCGTAACTCGGAAAAGCCGCGCGTCTGAACTGCACAGCCGGGGGGAGCGTCCCAGGCTGCGATCACGTGACACTGGAGAGGCACGTGATCGGGCCTGGAACGCAACTACAGGAAGTGTATCTGACCTGGAACGCAAAGGGAGGAAATGCGTCCAGGTACAGCTCTTCTTTTTATAGGGTAGGTTGCTACTGATGCGAAAATATATATGTCTACTTATATTTATCTTTTGTTTCAGTTTTACATAATAAGGTATTTTTTAAAAAAATCATGTTTTTGTGTCTCTATTTTCTGAAAGCCATATTTTTTTTTTTCTGTCAATCATTCTGTGTAGGAGCTATTTTTTTGTGGGAAGAGTTGACGTTTTTATTGGTACCATTTTTGGGTACATGATTTTTTGATCAGTCAGTATTACACTTTTTCGGGCAAGGTGAGCAAAAAATGGTTCTTTTAGCACAGTTTTTATTTACTTTTTTTACAGCATTCAGGGTGATATTTTTATAGAGCAGGTTGTCATGGATGCAGCGATATCTAATTTATTAATATTTATTTAAGTAATGTAATATAATACACTGACAGTTTGCATATGAGACCCAGCCTGGGGCTGGGTCTCATAGGTCTCCATAGCTGTTGGGTCCCATGGCCCCGCGGTGAAGGGGACCTGATGGATCTGAAGAGGGAGGGCTAACCTCATGGATGCCGCAGTCAGCGCTGACCGCAGCATACAAGGACTTAATCCACTGGCATTGGTGTAGTCACCAATGCTGGTGGATGCACCACGAGGCCCTGCTGCTGATGAAGACACTGCGGGTGGGGCATGGGATGAACCGCAGGATGAGAATGCTCATCCTAATGCGCTAAGTACTAGCAATTTAGGATGAACATTCTCATCCTAGGTTCTTATGTGCTAACCAAGTGTCTAATACAAAATGTGCTGGGAAACCATGATAATAATTAGAGATGAGCAAATCGAATCCCACGAAGTGGAATTCGATCCGAATTTCAGGATAAATTCGATTCACCTCGAAGCCGAATTTCCTTGTGCTTCGTGTCGGCGAATCATTTTATCCTGAAATAGTGTAAAAAACCAAAAAATCCATACTTACCTCCTCCATTTGCTCGCGACGGGCCGCCAGCCGCCATCTTGATTGAAGATCCCGGGCGAAATCTCGCCACGCGATATTTCGCTCTAGATCTTCAAGCAAGATGGCGGCGGCCGGCCCGTCGCGAGCAAATGGAGGAGGTAAGTTTGATTTTATGTATTTTTTAATGTCTATTTTACACTGTTTTTACACTCAGATGCCGCGGTCATGTATGAGCGCGGCATCTGAGGGGTACAATGACGGGGGCGGCGCTATCGCAGCTCCCTGTCATTGCACCCACTACGTACAAAAAAATGCGCTTCGTGGCGAAGTAATTCGTAACGAAGCGAATTTTTTGTCAAATTCGGCTAATCAGCCGAATCGAATTTCCAACAAATTCGCTCATCTCTAATAATAATGTGACATGAATAACAAAGATGCTAGAATCTACTAAAGCCAGCAGTACCTCTTCGTTTCCCCTCCCCATTAGACATTTATGGGCAGCATGTAACCTGATCCCTCAGAGGGCTGATAATCTATCTTGCGTCTCAAGTCATATTTTAGCTGTGAATTTAGGGTAATCAATGATCAGTTCAGAAGGCAGAAAAATGAAATAAAGTTTAGTCTCCAGTCGCTATATTATGAATTGATGTAACTGTTAGGGTTGCTGAAAATTAAATCTGATGTGCAGACTTAATAAACAGTTAATTTGCTGGAACTGCCACTGAACAAAAAGTCAAAGTCTTCTAACTGGAAAAAGAAGCATTTTCCTCCAATAAGACAAAGTTTCTTATATTCGCACATACTATTGATTGCAAAGCTTGTTGAAAGTGCAATTCCAATTAAAATATGTTATTGCCATTGTCACAGTTCCATGCATTATCTTCTAGTGGAGAATTATTTAAACCCTTTCTTTGCATGGTCCCTTTACATAGGACGGCGATCTAGCAGATTGTCGGGAAGAAAGGCTTCCTTCCCAGCAATCTGCTGATCACTAGTGGAGGAGACCGCTGCATTTACATGTAGCGATCTCCTCCAGCTCCTCCAGAGTGTGGGGAGGAGCGATCCCTAATGCCATTGCCCTTCCCTATACTATATCGTTGTTTCCCGGTAGCAGATTGTGTTTACACAGAACGATCTGCCACAGGGAAATAATGATCTTTTGTGATCGCACAAATGATCCAGTTATCCGATGAATGAGCATTTCGCTCGTTCATTGAGTAATCGGCGGTGCATTTACACCGCAAGATCATTGCTAACGAGCATTACTAGAAATGCTTGTTAGCAATAATGTGTGCAATTTTCAGCCCATGTAAAAGGCTCTTAGGAAACTCAACTAAATATAAGTAGGTTAATTAAAAAATGTTAAATGAAAAATGAGAATGAGAAGAAAATTATTCTGAAAGTGAATGCCTTACCCCTAAATATAATTTAAAAAATAGGTTCAAAATGTTATGCTGATTAATTTTATAATACATCTTTTTAATCATAAAATATTTCCTGATATAGATCTCCAAATTTCATGGACAGACATATAGTTATATGGATTGCAGGATTCTCGAAGCCACCTATAAGAGAAGTTTGTATGCAACAAGTTTGTAAGCTAAATGCAGATGAGTTTTTGTCATTTAACTTTATGTCTATGCATAGAATTTGGAGCTGTGTATAGGACAAAGACCAAGCTCCATACATAATAATGTATTACGTACTTTTATCAGCACAGATCATTGAACCTAAGAACAGCATGATGTTATTAGGTGAACATTCACTTTAAGTACTATACTGTGCCTCATCTACATCCTTTTTTATATCAGTCATTTCAATATATGAGATGTTAGGTTTGAAATATGTTTGCACAAGAGCACATTAGATCACATGTAATACAATCAGCTTAGCTTCTTATCTCACATTTTATCAGGTGGGTAGTGCTAAGAAATCGAAAAACTGTTACTCTTAAGGACAAAGTATTTGAGATGTTTTGGAGCATGTAGCAGACAGGTACGATCACTAGTAATCGAACCTGGCATCAGGCAGGCACATGGTTAGGAGACATATCATGCACATCCACTTGGTTTCCTTGTACCCTGAGACACCTCTGTCTGTGTGCTCTTAGAAGGGGGGAGCATACCATCCAAAGCCACAGATTACAACACGGCTCCAACTCCAACAGGAAAGGCTCATGTAATACAATGTTTGTCTAGCATTGTGTGGACTCCAAAGCAAACAGCTAAGCATGTATTCTGAAACCTCAGCTTGTACAAATGTTAAGGCGCCCATGTTTGCAATAGTCTCCTTTTTTTGCTATTTGCTCAGACAGAAGGTAAAGCCACTCCAGGGAAGTAAATAAGCTATGAGAGAACATGTCATGCCAGGCGATGAAGATTAATAGTTTGTATATGCTGGGTCTCATGTGCAGCCTAGAAGGACAGATGATGAATGATATCCTTCCATGACTTTGACTTTTTGTTCAGTGGCAGGTCCAGAAAATTAACTCTTTTGTTCCAAATTGTGACAGAGACGGACAACAAAAGTCTGCACATCATATTTCATTTCCAGCACCTTAACAGTTACATGACTTTATAATATAGCGACTGGAGACTAAACGCAACTGTCCAGTTTCTTGATCCAATGACTGCTAACCTTTATCCTTGAATAATGGAGCCAGAATGTAAATCATTGTTCCTTGTGGGCGCCAGTAAGGTAAGAAAAAGCATTCTGCATACCGCTATAAGGCATACAGATTCCCACATCAGGTCTGACTGCCATGTTGTCTATAGTGGTTCAGGTCATTGACAAGAACACTAACAACAATACACTAAATTCATCATTAGTATCATGCCTATAAACAGTGAGTTGTGGGTCACGAAAATCCTAAAGTGTTTACAATGTGATATACCATGAAGTTTTTCTAATTTAATGCATATTTTATATGTATTGATATATGATTGTTTTAATTATTACCAATGAACAGTACTGTGCAAAAGTTTGAGGCAGGTGTGGAAAAAATGCTGCAAAGTAAGAAAAAATATTTAAAAAATAGAAGTGTTTATAGTTTATTTTAGCAAAGGTGTGACCACCCTTTGCCTTTAAAGCACCATAATTTTAATAGGTACATTTGCGCAAAGATAGGTATTTTGTAGGATTATAGTCAGGTGTATGATTTCCTATTATACCAAACGGGTGAAAATGGTTTTCATTTTCATAAGTAGGTGTAACACAGTCATCAACCAAAGCAGAAACAGCTGGGCAGGAGGCTTAAAACTAGGTTAGGGAAAGGCAAACTCTGCTACAGCAGTGCGGTTGTGGAAGACAGTTTCATGTCACAAGTCATACACTTTGGCAAATAAGAGAACGTCAAAACCATACAAGGTACTTATACTGCAGCAACAAGGTATCTGCCAGGCAAAGATTACAAAGCAGACTTGGAGTTCAAGCTCTTTTGAATGAGCACAATGAAACGGGCAACACTGAGGACCATAGACATAGCGATCCCCCACAAAAAGTGCAGCTGATGAAAAACATATCTGGGGTAATTTACTAAGACCGGTGTTTTAGACACCAGTCTTAATAACCCTGAACTGGCGGTTGATGGGCCTAAGTTATGTAGAGGCCCATCCACCACCGGTGTACAAAAGCCTTAAATCTACGCCAGCTCCCTTAGATTTAGATGATTTTCCCTGCCCATGCCACACCCCGTTTTTTAGAACGGGCATATGTGCATGGAGGGGAAATTAGTAGAAAATGACCTTTGCAACAAAATATGTGCCAAATATACATGAAAGGTGGTGTATATTTGGTCATAAATGAACCCCATTATGCTTACTTCCCTTCAAAATCGGAAGATGTGCTATCAGCTCAGAAATAGCTGAAACCAGTGGGAACCAGGTACACCCATCTACTGTTTACAGAAGTCTGGTCAGAAGTGGTCTTCATGGAAAAATTGAGGACAAAAAGCTATATTTTTGAAATGGAAACAAGACCAAGCGACTCAACTATGCATGAAAACATAGAAACTGCTGTGTAGAAAAATGGTAGCAGGTGATCTGGACTGATTAGTCAAAATTTGTAATATTTGGCTATAGCAGAAGGCAGTTTGTTTGCCAAAGGTCTGAACGGTGGCACACTTGAGTGTCTGCAGGCAACAGTGAAGCATGATGGAGGTTCATTGCAAATATGGGGCTGCATTTCAGCAAATGGAATTGGGTATTTAGCCAGGATTAATGGTGTCCTCAATGCTGAAAAATACAGGAAAATATTTATACATTATACAGTACCATCAGGGAGGCATCTGATTGGCTCCAAATGTATTCTGCAAACATGCTGTACAGTCAATGTCATTAATAACTATCTTCAGTCTAAAGAAGAAAGAGGAGTCCTGGAAGTGATGTGATGGCCTCCACAGTCCTGGATCTCACCTTCTTCAAGTCTGTCTGGGATTACATGAAGAGACAGAAGGATTTGAGCAAGCCTACATCCACAGAAGATATGTGGTTAGTTCTCCAAAATGTTTGAAACAACCTCTCTGTCGGGTTCCATCAAAAACATTGTTCAAGTAGTCAAAGGTTGGTCACATCAAATATTAGTTTGATTTACAGTAGATTTCTCTTTTGTTAATTTACTATATATTTTGTTAATTGTTAAAAAAAGACTACTAACATTTCTATTTTTGAAAGCATTCTTACTTTTGCAGCATTTTTTCCAGTCTAAAACTTTTGCACAGTACTGTATCTTTATTACGAGCAAAAAGCAAAAAATCTGGGGTGACTGCCGTAAGCCCCAGTTCTATCAATGTTGTTTAGATTCAGGAAGCTTAGCTATGAGGATTTGTCCTCTATAGGGGTGCAGAGCTACTATAGTAGCCCTGTAGTAGCCCTGGGGGACCAAAAGTCCCCATGGCTCATACAGAGACACCAGTATTATGAATGGCACATGGAAAATGGGCATCCAATAGCCTCAAATTATGCCTCTGCAGGGGTCTTCACATTGCAAACCTGTTTCAGCTGTAGAAAAAAGCCCTATATGGTTGGTGGCAAAGAACACATTAGAGATAATGATCTTTCTAAGGCCAGTTTCACACTTGCGTTTATCTTTTCCGGTAGGCTGTTTCGGCATGGGAACAACCTACAAGATCTGTACTACAGTGTGCACACGTAATGGGGACTGACTGGAGATCTAGCCGCAGCACAGCAAATATGCCGAGAGGCAGGGGTGGATTAGCCATAGACCTTACAGGGAAATTTCCCGGTGGACCGATGTCCACGGGGCCGCCTGAGTCGTCCTCATGGCCGGCCAGTGGAAGTTTTTGGGGATGTATTTTGTGCTACTGGCAGTATTTTGTGATGGACTGTGATATTTGGTTCTGTTGGGTGGTATAATATGCTCCAATATGGTGATGGCCCTGCCTTCCATCAATTTGGACCCAACTACAAAACGGGGCCACTTTTATTATTTTTTTCAGGGCCACTTTTAGTTCCCAGTCCGCCCATGCCGAGAGGCAGCCGGATAAAAAACGCTGCATGCAGCGGTATTCATCCGGCCGCCTATCACTGTATTTGCCATGCTGCGGCCGCTCCCCATTATAGTGAATGGGGATGAGTGTACTTCTGGCAGCACACGTGTGCAAACTGTAGTACGGATCCGGCAGGGGGAACAGCCAGAAAAGATAAACGCCAATGTGAAGCTGGCCTAATTCTAAGAATAGGTTCCTAGATCAATGACCCATCTCAAGCAATTAAATACTAATAATTTGTAATATTGCATCTTCCCAAAACATATACATATCCTTTTAAATAGATTGAATTAACCATGACAACATGTTATGACTAAGAACAGACTGTACTGTAGGAAACACGTTAGTGCTTGATGGTACTTGTTGTACTACATAGTTTTTTAATTGCCAAGTAGAGATGAGCGAGCACTAAAATGCTCGGGTGCTCGTTATTCGAGACGAACTTTTCCCGATGCTCAGGTGCTCGTTTCGAGTAACGAACCCCATTGAAGTCAATGGGAGACTTGAGCATTTTTTGCAGGTGACCAAGGCTCTGCTCTGGCTGGGTGAAAACCTGGAAACCTCAGAAAATGATGGAAACACCACGGAAATTGACAGGAAACAGCAGGTGCAGCATGCATGGATGCCTTTGAGGCTGCCTAATCCCACCATTACCCCAAATTCTCCTGCAACAGCCTGGTGGTTACCCTCATGGCAATTGTGCTCACCCAGACCAAGAAAGGCGAGGCACATGCCCATCACATGTTAGGGAAGCACCCAACTAGGTGCAACGAAGGTCCATCACCCATGCCCATGCTGGCACTGCTCTCCTATCCCCAGCCACACGATGCAGGCATAAGCCTGACACAGCATGGCGGTGACACCAACAAGTGACCAAGTTAGATGAGGTAGCAGGTGAGCCACCCAAAAATTTAGCCTGACGCAGCATGGCGGTGACAACAGAGTGACCGAGTTAGACTGAGGTAGCAGGAGGTGAAGCACGGATGGTAATTCGAAGGAGGAGGAGGGGTTGGAGGAAGAGGCATAGTAAGTCTGATAAACCGTGACCGAGGTAGGCCCCGCAATCCTCCAAGTGGGCAGTACATGAGCGGCCCCAGGGTCAGACTCGGTCAGAGTGACCGAGCTACACGACGGTAGCAGGTAGAGCACATAAAAAATTTAGCATGGCCCTGTATGTGGACGTTGAGGGCCTGGAGGCTGTCTCCTTGAGAAATGCTCAGGGTGGCCGAACGCCGGGCTCGACGGCGGACCCTTTTCGCGTTATCGATTGTCGAAATGTTGGCTTACATCAAGTTTAGTATCTGTTCTTATCAGTTGCTGTGGCTGTTGGTGGTAAAGTGGTGAGCATAGCTGCTTCCCAAGCAGTTGACCCGGGTTCGATTACCATCTATCGCATTATGTGGCCCTGCGGAAAAATTGATTGGAGAGAGGGCCTGTAGGTGGTCCTCCGGAAAAATTGTTTAGAGAGAGGGCCTGTAGGTGGACCTCCAGAAAAATTGTTTGGAGAGAGGGCCTGTAGGGGGCCCTCCGGAAAAATTGTTTAGAGAGAGGGCCTGTAGGTGGACCTCCGGAAAAATTGTTTGGAGAGAGGGCCTGTAGGTGGACCTCTGGAAAAATTGTTTGGAGAGAGGGCCTGTACGGGTCCCTCCGGAAAAATTGTTTAGAGAGAGGGCCTGTAGGTGGACCTCCGGAAAAATTGTTTAGAGAAAGGGCCTGTAGGGGGCCCTCCGGAAAAATTGTTTAGAGAGAGGGCCTGTAGGTGGACCTCCGGAAAAATTGTTTAGAGAGAGGGCCTGTAGGGGGTCCTCCAGAAAAATTGATTAGAGAGAGGGCCTGTAGGTGGACCTCTGGAAAAATTGTTTAGAGAGAGGGTCTGTAGGTGGCCCTCCGGAAAAATTGTGGTAAAAGAGTGCCAGTTGGACCTCTAAAAAACTGCGTTTTTTTGGTCAGCTTTAGGCAAAGACGACATGGAGGAGGAGTAGGAGGAGTAGAGAAGAGGAATCGGATACATAAGTAATGTTAATCTTTAGCTGCTTTCCTCCAGGAGGATATTTGAATTCCGGTGAAATCCAGGCTTTATTCATTTTAATAAGCGTCAGCCTGTCAGCGCTGTCAGTTGACAGGCGTGTACCAGCTGCACTGAATACCCGCTCTGACAGCACGCTAGCGGCAGGGCAGGCCAGCATCTCCAAGGCGTACAGCGTCAGTTCAGGCCACGTGTCCAGCTTTGAAACCCAGTAGTTGTATGGAGCAGAGTGATCGATCCGGACGTTGGTATGGTCAGCTAGGTACTCCCTCACCATCTTTCTGTACAGCTCCCCCCTACTCTGCCTAGACTGTGGACAGGTGACAGTGTCTTGCTGGGGTGACATAAAACTGGCAAAGGCCTTGGAGAGCGTTCCCCTGCCAGTGCTGGACAAGCTGCCTGCTCGCCTCCTCTCCCCCGCTACTTGGCCCACAGAACCATGCCCTCTGCCGCTAGCGGCATCAGATGGGAAGGATTGTTTCAGCTTGTGCACCAGGGCCTGTTGATATTGATTCACTCTCATACTCCTTTCCTCTACAGGGATGAGAGTGGAAAGGTTCTGCTTGTACCTGGGTCCAGGAGAGTGAACACCCAGTAATCGGTGTTTGAAAAAATGCTTCTAACGCGAGGGTCACGGGATAGGCAGCCTAACATGAAGTCTGCCATGTGCGCCAGAGTCCCAACACGCAAGAATTCCCTCTCCTCACTGGCCTGACTCTCCATTTCCTCCTCCTCCTCCAAGTCCTCCTCTTCAGCCCATACACGCTCAAGAGTTAAGGACTGAGCACTGGTACCCTCTTCTGTCTCGCCGACATTCTCCTCCTCTTCCTCCTCATCCTCATCCCCCTCCTCCGATACGCGCTGAGAAACAGACCGGAGGTTGCTCTATCTATCAAGCGACGTATCTTCCTCCACCGTCTCTTGTGATAAGCACAAAGCATCCGACTTCATACTGAGCAGTGAGTTTTTCAACAGGCAAAGCAGCGGGATGGTGAGACTCCTTAAAGTTGCTCAACACCTGGCAGATATCAGACATCCACGTCCACTCCTCATTGTAGACTTGAGGAATCTGAGTGACCTGACTACCAGTTCTGGTGGAAGTTGACATCTGGCAGTCTACAATCGCTTTGCACTGCTGGTAAACTCTGGATAACATGTTTAATGTCGAATTCCATCTTGAGGGCACGTCGCACAACAGTCGGTGAGCGGGCAGTTGTAGGCGGCGCTGCGCTGCCCTGAGAGTGGCAGCATCTGTGGTTGACTTGCGGAAATGCGCACAGATGCGGCGCACCTTGGTGAGCAAATCAGACAGATTGGGGTATGTCTTGAGGAACCGATGAACTATTAGATTGAACACGTGGGCCAGGCATGGCACATGTGTCAGTCTGCCGAGTTGCAGAGCCGCCACCAGGTTACGCCCGTTGTCACACACAACCATGCCTGGCTTGAGGTTCAGCGGTGCCAGCCACACATCGGTCTGCGCCGTGATGCCCTGTAACAGCTCTTGGGCGGTGTGCCTTTTGTCACCTAAGCTCAGCAGTTTGAGCACCGCCTGCTGGCGCTTACCCACGGCACTGCTGCTGCGCCTAGAGCTACCGACTGAAGGCGCCGTGCCCACGGATGGTAATTCGGTGGAGGAGGAGGAGGAGGGGTCGGAGGAGGAGGCATAGTACGTCTGAGAGACCGTGACCGAGGTAGGCCCCGCAATCCTCGGTGTGGGCAGTACATGAGCTGCCCCAGGGTCAGACTCGGTCCCAGCCTCCACCAAGTTAACCCAATGTGCCATCAGTGAGATATAGTGTCCCTGCCCGGCAGCACTTGTCCACGTGTCCGTGGTTAGGTGGACCTTCTCAGAAACAGCGTTGGTCAGGGCATGGATGATGTTCTGTGACACGTGCTGGTGTAGGGCTGGGACGGCACATCGGGAAAAATAGTGGCGGCTGGGGACCGAATACCGAGGGGCAGCCACCGCCATGAGATTGCGAAAGGCCTCAGTCTCTACCAGCCTATAGGGCAGCATCTCCAGGCTCAGCAATTTGGAGATGTGGACGTTGAGGGCTTGGGCATGTGGGTGGGTGGAACTGTATTTCCTCTTGCGCTCCAGCGTCTGCTGTAAAGACAGCTGAACGCACCGCTGGGACACATTGGTGGACTCTGTGGAGGATCGTGGAGGCGAAGGTGTGGTTTTCCGGCGGGAGGCGCTCGTGCCGGGGTCCTGGGCAGGGGTTGACTAGCAGAGGCAGCGAGTGACACAGGGGAAGGAGCAGTGGTGTGACCCGCAGGAGGTGAACGGCCTTGGTTCCATTGAGTGGGGTGTTTAGCACTCATATGCCTGCGCATGCTGGTGGTGGTTAGGCTAGTAGTGGTGGCACCCCTGCTGATCCTGGTGTGGCACAGGTTGCACACCACAGTCCGTCGGTCATCCTCACTTTCTTTAAAGAACCTCCAGACTTGCGAACATCTAGGCCTCGCCACGGGAGCTTCACTACGTGAAACAGTTGCTGCTGATGCACCAGCTCTGGCCCTGCTTCTCCCTCTGGCCACACCACTGCCTCTTCCAACCTGTTCTGGTGCAGCACTCGCCTCCGCCTCAGAAGCACTGTCTTCACTCGGCTTATCAACCCAGCTTGGGTCAGTCACCTCGTCATCCTCCGATTCCTCAGTCTGCTCCCCCCTCGGACTTCCTGCCCTGACAACAACTTCACCACTGTCTGACAACCGTGTCTCCTCATCGTCCGACACCTCTTTACACACTTCTTCCACTAAGTCAACATTGTCATCATCATCATCACCCACAGACTGCGACAGTTGGAAAACTTGGGCATCGGGAAAGAGGTCAGCAGCAACCTGAGAAGTGGTTTGTGACTCTGGGAAGGGTCCAGAAAACAGTTCCTCAGAGTATGCCGGATCGCATTCCAAATTTTCCTGGGAGGGGGCAGACTGGGGGGAAGGAGGTTGAGGTGGAGGAGCCAGAGGAGTGCTCCCTTGGGTAACGTGGGTGGACTGCGTGGAAGACTGACTGGTGGACAAATTACTTGAAGCATTGTCCGCAATCCACGACATCAGCTGTTCGCACTGTTGTGGTTTCAACAGTCCTCTACCACGTGTCCCTGTAAGTTGAGACATGAAGCTAGGGAGTGTAGCTCTGCGGCGTTCCCCTGGTCCCTCATCAGCAGGTACTGTCTCACCCTGCCCAGGACCACGGCCTATGCCCCCTGCAGTAATTGAATGCCCACGCCCCCGCCCTCGTCCTCGACTCTTAGCCCTGGGGTTCAACATTTTCTGTATATAAGTGTATTATATAAAAAAAATAAATAATGGGCCTGCTGTACTGAAACCCACAAACTTGTTCAATCTGAACAAGAAAATATATAGGTGGATAAGTTAGAGCAAAATTACGTATGTTATTACGTACCGTGCAGTATGGAGCAATTACACTGAAACTATTAGATTAGGCAGACTTGGTCTGCTTAAGTGCAACCCAGACAAATGTCGCACAGAGATTTTTGTAATGTAGCTGTATCAGTGAGAGCAAAAGACCTTTTTAATTAAGTGACGTACAGAATGTGTCACCTGGACAGAAAATACGGATTGTGGTTTGTATATAGGTGGATAAGTTAGAGCAAAATTACGTATGTTATTACGTACCGTGCAGTATGGAGCAATTACACTGAAACTATTAGATTAGGCAGACTTGGTCTGCTTAAGTGCAACCCAGACAAATGTCGCACAGAGATTATTGTAATGTAGCTGTATCAGTGAGAGCAAAAAACCTTTTTTAATTAAGTGACGTACAGAATGGGTCACCTGGACAGAAAATACGGAGTGTGGTTTGTGGTGAGTGGACAGCTGAACTGTGACACACAGAATGGTTCCACACAGCTGTATGAAATGGATTTGTATCACTGAGATAAAACAACAAAAAAACTTTTTTTTTATATTTTTTATTTTTTTTTTAACGTGACGTGCAGAAACTATCAGAGAGCAAACTCAGCCCCTGCTGACTGTGGCTATTTTGACTGCAACCCAGACAAATGTCGCACAGTGATTTTTGTAATGTAGCTGTATCAGTGAAAGCAAAAGACCGTATTTGATTACGTGACGTACAGTATGGGTCACCTGGACAGAAAATACGGATTGTGGTTTGTGTGAGTGGACAGCTGAACTGTGACACACAGAATGGTTCCACACAGCTGTATGAAATGGATTTGTATCACTGAGATAAAACAATAAAAAAAAAGTGTTATATATGGCGATAGCTGCACTACTAGTGCCAGCCAGCCCAGCCAGGAGACAAAAAAATGTCTTGTAGCCCTTAGAAGGGCTGTTGGGTTCTTTTCAGATCACTCCTGCCTAACAGAGAACTAAATCCAGGCCCTAACACTCTCCCTGAAACGCAGCAGCTCTGTCCCTAACAACATCCAGACAGCATCTGAGCCGAGCACCGCGGGCAGTCACTAGTATATTCCAGGGTCACCTGATCAGGCCAGCCAACCCCTGCTATCGACATGTAAGGGCCCCACGTGATGCTGGGTGTACCGCAGAGTCTCCTGGCTTGTGATTGGCTGAGTTTATAGGCGCCAAAAATTCAAAATGCGGGAGATGCCATTTCCTCGAGCATGGCGAGATACTCGTCCGAGCAGTGAGCATTTACGAGTACCGTAATACTCGAACGAGCACCAAGCTCGGACGAGCATGCTCGCTCATCTCTATTGCCAAGAAATAAAGGTGGATTTTAACCAAGATTGGTGCTTGAAGAAATTGATCTTCTTTTTGGATAATTCAGCTGTCATCTGGAGCCAATATGGAGCCTTCTTTACGTGCTCTGTCTGGAATTGGAGAGATGTATCTACTTGTTGGACTTGATGGTGAGCTGACTGTTGTTTGCTTTTTCAAACCTTACATATACACAGACTAGTCATACTGTGCTGCAAGTCTTCATCTTGTGTATAAGTGCATTTTATTTTTCAGTGACATAATTCACCTTTCTTTGTGATCAATTCACTTGCTGCCTTAAGCTCTGAAGATTAATACAATGTCCAGTTACTTGGTATAATGGGTCTTGCACCAGCTACAGGTCACAGAGGTTAAATACATTTTTACAGTACATAATGTTTATTTGCAAGATCTAGAAATGCCTTTTTCTGCTAAGTGTGGTTTATGCATCAGGCTAGAGCACCCTCTGTTCCAGACACAAGATTCTATATACTCTATGACACACATGCACAGAGACAGAGGCATTATGTTACCTGGGTTCTAAAGGCAAAAAAAGAGGCAAATTAATGTAAAATAAATCATTTTTTAAGCATGCTGCATTGTTCTGCTTTAACCCATATTAAAGGTATACTCCAAAGATTAAATTTCTGGGTTGGGGTGATTTCCATTACCATACATCTTCTAACTAATGCTTGGTAAACTGTTCTTTGCTTCTCTTCATTCCATCTTTCTAAGACTCAGTTCACATATATCTGGCCATCCAGTGTAGTACAGAAACTTTGGAGTGAAAATGATGCAGGAACTGATCCCATAGTTTTCTGTTCGATTGTTCATGGCATCTGGCTTATTAGTTGTGATGCCAGATATAAAATAGCTCTGGACAGAAAAACACCGCATGCAGCATTTTTTTGTCTAGCGCTATCAGCATATGGACACTGGACCGTGCACTAAAGCATACATATATTAGTTGTGTGGGACTCAAAAAAATATCAACTAGCCAGATGCAACTGGCATCCCTTCATGAGGGATCTGTGATGTCAAACTCATTTAATCAGTTTCTATGAGGAGGTAAGTTCTAGACTTGACGGGTCTGAGTCAATGGATGTCGTATATCTTTTCTTCTCCAAAGCATTTGACACTGAGTCACATAAAAGGTTAGTATATAAAATGAGAATGCTTGAACTGGGAGAAAATGTCTGTATGTGGGTCTGTATGCTCAGTGATAGAAAACAGAGGGTGGTTATTAACGGTACACACTCAGATTGGGTCACCGTCATTAGTGGGGTACCACAGGGGTCAGTATTGGGCTCTTCAATATATTTATTAATGATCTTGTAGAAGGCGTGCACAGTAAAAAAAATTTGCAGATGACACTAAACTGTGTAAAGTAATTTACACGGAAGAGGACAATATACTGTATATATATAAATATATACTACAGAGGACAGTATACTGCTACAGATGGATCTGGATAGATTGGAGGCTTGGGCAGAGAAGTGGCAGATGAGGTTTAACACTGACAAATGTAAGGTTATGCACATAGGAAGGAATAATGCAAGTCACCAGTACATACTAAATGGTAAAACACTGGGTAACAGTGACATGGAAAAGGACCTAGGAATTTTAGTGAACAGCAAACTAAGCTGTAGAAACCAGTGTCAGACAGCTGCTGCCAAGGTGAATAAGATAATGGGTTGCATCAAAAGAGGCACAGATGCCCGTGATGAGAACATAGTCCTGCCACTTTACACATCACTAGTCAGACCTCACATGGAGTACTGTGTACAGTTCTGGGCTCCTGTGAACAAGGCAGACATAGCAGAGCTAGAGAGGGTTCAGAGGAGGGCAACTAAAGTAATAACTGGAATTGGTGGACTACAGTACCCAGAAAGATCATCAAAATTAGGGTTATTCAGTTTTGAAAAAACACGACTAAGGCGAGAGCTAATAACTATGTATAAATACATCAGGGGTCAGTACAGAGATCTCTCCCATCATCTATTTATCCCCAGGACTGTGACAAAGGGACATCCTCTGCATCTGGAGGAAAGAAGGTTTGTACACAAACATAGAATAGGATTCTTTACAGTAAGAGCAGTGAGACTATGGAACTCTCTGCCTGAGGAGGCGGTGATGGTGAATTCACTAAAAGAGTTCAAGAGATTGATTGCTACAGTAGAAATAAGGTGTAAAGTTATGTCTCTGTGGGTCATTTAATTGAGCAGCATCTGGTTGCGCAGGTAGTTTTATTTTTTTATTTAGAACATTGATAGTATAGATTTATTGTCCAAAAGCACCCTTGGCTGAATGTCGAGAATACACGAAGCATGATAAAGCACTTTATTAAACACAATTGTAGCCAGTCTAGAATTTTTAATCCTAGAGGTAAATCAGTAACATGTATGAATATACTATATAATTACTAGAGATGAGCGAGCACTAAAATGCTCGGGTGCTCGTTATTCGAGTCGAATTTTTCCCGATGCTCGGGTGCTCGTTTCGAATAACGAACCCCATTGAAGTCAATGGGAGACTCGAGCATTTTTTGCAGGGGACCAAAGCTCTGCACAGGGAAGGTTGCGTGAAAACCTGGAAACCTCAGAAAATGATGGAAACACCACGGAAATGGACAGGAAACAGCAGGGGCAGCATGCATGGATGCCTCTGAGGCTGCCTAATCGTACCATTATGCCAAATTCTGGGCAACAGCCTGGTGGTGACCCTCAAGACAATTGTGCTGACCCAGACCAAGATGGGCAAGGCACATGCCCATCACATGTTAGTAAAGCACCCAACTAGGTGCAACGAAGGTCCATCACCGCCTGCGGGTGACACCACTGCCCATGCTGGCACTGCTGTCCTATCCCCCGCCCCACGACGCAGGCATAAGCCTGACACAGCGTGGTGACAGCTTGGTGACCAAGTTAGATTGAGGTAGCAGGTGAACCACCCAAAAATTTACCCTGACACAGCATGGCGGTGAACCCAGAGTGACCAAGTGAGACTGAGGTAGCAGGTGAAGCACTTAAAATTTTACCCTGACACGGAATGGCGGTGAACGTCAGACGCCGCCTGCATGAGATTAGGGATAGAGCTGCTGTCTGTCAGGGAGAGTGTTAGGGCCTCAATTTAGATGTTGGTTAGGCAGGAATCACCCACAAAGAACCCAACAGCCCTTCTAAGGGCTACAAGCACCTTTTTTTTGGCTCCTCCTGGCTGCTGCATGAGATTAGGGATAGAGCTGCTGTCTGTCAGGGAGAGTGTTAGGGCCTCAATTTAGATGTTGGTTAGGCAGGAATCACCCACAAAGAACCCAACAGCCCTTCTAAGGGCTACAAGCACCTTTTTTTTTGGTCTCCTCCTGGCTGCTGGCTGGGACTTGTAGTGCAGCTACCGCCATCTTGGCTGCACACTGTTAGGGCGTGAAATTAGAATGTGGTTAGGCAGGAATCATCCACAAAGAACCCAACGGTCCTTCTAAGGGCTACAACGACCTTTTTTTTGTCCTCCTCTCGGCTGCTGGCTGGGACTTGTAGTTCAGCTACCGCCATCTTGGCTGCACGCTGTGCACAGCGACTGGTGGCAGAAGGGACAGCACGTGGTCCACACAGACCCAAAAGAAATTGCCCAAAGTCCTCTCAGTACTCATTTTTGCTGCTGCTGTACCTTGGCTTGCTGAGATCTGTAGTGCAGTCTAGGGAATATGTTTTTTCTCTCAGTTATATATATTACAGTCCAGTGAACAATTATGTCGTGTGCTGTACAGTAGCGTCAGTCTAGGGTATACGTTTTTTCTCTCAGTTATATATCCTACAGTGCAGTACAAATTCTGTCATGTGCTGCACACTAGCCGGAGTCTAGAAAATATACATTTTTTTCTCTCATTCATATATCCTACAGTGCAGTGAAAAATTGTGTGGTGTGCGTTACACTAGCGGCAGTCTAGAGAATACGTTTTTTCTCTCAGATACATTTAATACAGTCCAGTGAAAAATTCTGTGGTGTGTGGTACACTATCCGCAGTCTAGAGAATACGTTTTTGGCCTCAGATATTAATTCGACAGTTTAGTGATTACACAAAATGTTGAACCCAAGGGCTAAGGGTCGAGGACGTGGGCGTCCAAGTGATGTAGGGGGGCAGAGGCCGTGGTCCTGGGCAGGGTGACACAGTACCTACTGATGAGGGAGCAGTGGAACGCCGCAGAGTTTCGCTCCCTAGCTTCATCTCGCAACTTACAAGGTCACGTGGTACACCACTATTGAAACCACAACAGTGCGAACAGGTGATGACGTGGATAGCGGATAATGTGTCCAGTAATTTATCCACCACCCAGTCTTCCACACAGTCCACCCACTTTAGCCAAGGGAGTAGACCTCTGGCTCCTCCAGCTCAACCTCCTTCCCCCCAGCCTGCCCCCCCCATGGAAAATATGGATTCAGATCCGGCATACTCACAGGAAGTCTTTTCAGGACCCTACCCAGAGACACAAACCACTGCTCAACAGCAACCTGAGCAGTTGCTCTGTCCCGATGCCCAAAATTTAGAACTTTCGCAGTCTGTGGGTGATGAGAGTGTGGACTTAGTGCAAGTAGTGCGTCAAGAGGTGTCGGATGATGATGAGACACGGTTGTCAGACATTGACGTTGTTGTCAGGGCAGTAAGTCCCAGGGGGGAGCAGAGTGAGGAATCGGAGGAAGAGCAGGTGGATGATGAGGTGACTGACCCGAGCTGGGTTGGTAAGCCTAGTCAAGACAGTGCTTCTGAGGGGGAGGCAAGTGCAGCACCAGAACAGGTTGGAAGAGGCAGTGGGGTGGCCAGAGGGAGAAGCAGGGCCAGAGCAAGTAGATCAGCAACTGTTTCACGGAGTGAAGCTCCCGTGCCGAGGCCTAGATGTTCGCAAGTCTGGAGGTTCTTTAAAGAAAGTGAGGATGACCGACGGACCGTGGTGTGCAACTTGTGCCACACCAGGATCAGCAGGGGAGGCACCACTACCAGCCTAACCACTACCAGCATGCGCAGGCACACGACTCAATGGAACCAAGGCCGTTCACCTCCTGCGGATCACACCACTGCTCCTTCCCCTGTGTCACATGCTGGCTTTGCGAGTCAACCCCCCGCCCAGGACCCCGGCACGAGCGCCTCCCGCCCTACAACCACCCCTTCACCTCCACGATCCTCCACACCCTACACCAATGTGTCCCAGCGCAGCGTTTAGCTGTCTTTGCATCAGACATTGGAGCGCAAGCGCAAACGCGAATACAATTCCACCCACCCACATGCACAAGCCCTAAACGTCCACATTTTCAAACTGCTGACCCTGGAGATGCTGCGCTATAGACTGGTATAGATTGAGGCTTTCCGCAACCTGATGGCGGTGGCTGTCCCTCGGTACTTTGTCCCCAGCCGCCACTATTTTTCACGATGTGCCGTCCCAGCCCTACACCAGCACGTGTCAGAGAACATCATCCGTGCCCTGACCAACGCGGTTACTGAGAAGGTCCACCTAACCACGGACACGTGGACAAGTGCTGGCGGGCAGGGACACTATATCTCCCTGACGGCACATTGGGTTAACTTGGTGGAGGCTGGGACCGAGTCTGACCCTGGGGCCGCTCATGTAATGCCCACACCGAGGATTGCGGGGCCTACCTCGGTCACGGTTTCTCAGACTTATTATGCCTCTTCCTCCAACCCCTCCTCCTCCTCCTACTCTCAAATACAATCTGTGAGCACGGCGCCTTCAGTCGGTAGCTCTAGGCGCAGCAGCACTGCCGTGGATAAGCGCCAACAGGCGGTGCTGAAACTGCTGAGCTTAGGTGACAAGAGGCACACCGCCCAAGAGCTGTTACAGGGCATCACGGCGCAGACCGATCTTTGGCTGGCGCCGCTGAAACTCAAACCAGGCATGGTTGTGTGTGACAACGGGCGTAACCTGGTGGCGGCTCTGCAACTCGGCAGACTAACACATGTGCCATTATACACCAATACTATTTCCCAAAGTAACAACAACCCATATAAACACTGCATATAAAACCTGCCTGGCCCACGTGTTCAATCTTGTGGTTCAGCGGTTCCTCAAGACCTACCCCAATATGTCTGATTTGCTCACCAAGGTGCGACGCATCTGTGCGCATTTCCGCAAGTCAACCACAGATGCTGCCACTCTCAGGGCAGTGCAACGGCGCTTACAACTGACAGCTCACCGACTGTTGTGCGACGTGCCCACACAATGGAATTCCACATTACACATGTTAGCCAGGGTTTACCAGCAGCGCAGAGCGATTGTAGACTGCCAGATGACAACTTCCACGAGAACTGGTAGTCAGGTTAGTCAGCTTCCTCAAGTCTACAATGAGGAGTGGACGTGGATGTCTGATATCTGTCAGGTGTTAAGCCACTTTGAGGAGTCAACACAGATGGTCAGCGGCGATGCCGCCATTATCAGCATCACCATCCGCTGCTTTGTCTGCTGAAAAACTCACTGCTCAGCATGAAGTCAGAGGCTTTGCGCTTGTCACAGGAGATGGGGGAAGAAGATACGTTGCTTGATAGCCAGACCACCCTCAGGTCTGTTTCTCAGCGCGTATTGGAGGAGGATGAGGAGGAAGAGGAGGAAGAGAAGGAGACTGTTGGCGAGACTGAAGAGGGTACCTATGCTCATTCCTTCTTATCTGTTGAGCGTGTATGGGCTGAAGAGAGGAGTTGGAGGAGGAGGAAATGGAGAGTCAGCCTATTGAGGAAAGGGAATTCTTGCGTGTTGGGACTCTTGCGCACATGGCTGACTTCATGTTAGGCTGCCTTTCCCGTGACCCTCGCATTTTTGCCAACACCGATTACTGGGTGTTCACCCTCCTGGACCCCCGGTACAAGCAGAACTTTTCCACTCTCATTCCTGTAGAGGAGAGGAGTATGAGAGTGAATCAATATCAACAGGCCCTGGTGCACAAGCTGAAACTATCCTTCCCATCTGACACCGCTAGCGGCAGAGGACGTAGTTCTGTGGGCCAACTAGCGGGGGAGAGGAGGGGAGCAGGCAGCTTGTCAAGCACTGGCAGGGGAACACTCTCCAAGGCCTTTGCCAGTTTTATGGCACCCCAGCAAGACTATGTCACCCGTCCCCCAGTAGGGGGGGAGCTGTTCAGAAAGATGGTGAGGGAGTACCTAGCTGACCATACCAACGTCCTGCGTGATCACTCTGCTCCATACAACTACTGGGTTGCAAAGCTGGACACGACAACTGGCGCTGTACGCCTTGGAGGTGCTGGCCTGCCCTGCCGCTAGCGTGTTGTCAGAGCAGGGTCTTCAGTGCAGCTGGTGGCATCATCACTGATAAGCGTACACGCCTGTCAACTGACAGCGCTGACAGGCTGACGATTATTGAAATGAATAAAGCCTGGATTTCACCGGAATGCAAATCTCCACCGGGGGAAAGCAGCTCAACATGAAGATTCTTTATGTATCCTCTCCTCCTCCTCCTCCTCTTCGCACACAAACGCTGAGCCAACAGGCAATGTTTCTGAGGGCCAACTGGCGCTCTTTACAAACAATGTTTACGGAGGGCCACCTACAGGCCCTCTCTCCAATAAATTTTTTAGGAGCGTCAACTACAGACACTCAAAAACAATTTTACAGGAGAGTCAACTACAGACACTACAAAAAAATTTTACAGGAGGGTCAACTACAGACACTCCAAAACAATTTTTTAGGAGGGTCAACTTCAGACACTCCAAAACAAATTTTTGTGAGGCTCACCTATAGCCATTTGACTGCAATCTCAGTCTGACCAAGGCATTGGTGGTATCACCACCATGCTGTATCAGTGTCAAATTTTATGTGCTTCACCTGCTACCTGAGTATAACTTGGTCACTCTGGGTTCACCGCCATGCTGTGTCAGTGTAAAATTTTATGTGCTTCACCTGCTACCTGAGTGTAACTTGGTGACTCTGGGTTCACCGCCATGCTGTATCAGTGTAAAATTTTATGTGCTTCACCTGCTACCTCAACTAACTTGGTCACTTGTTGGTGGCAACACTAGAGTGCGGCTACTATACCGCACACGACAGAATTGTTCACTGCACTGTAGTATATATAACTGAGAGAAAAAAAGGAATTTTTAGACTGCGGCTAATTTACCGCAAACCACTCCATTTTTCACTGGACTGTAGTACATATAACTGAGAAAATACGTATTTTATAGACTGACGCTGCTGTACAGCACACTACAGAATTGTTCACTGGACTGTAGTATATATAAATGAGAAAAAAATGTAGTCTTTAAATGGCGGCTATTTTACCGCAAACCACTACATTTTTCACTGGACTGTAGTACATAAAACTGAAAGAAAATACGTATTTTATAGACTGACGCTACTGTATAGCACACTACATAATTGTTCACTGGACTGTAGTGTATAGAAATGAGAAAAAAACGTATTCCCTAGACTGACGTTACTGTACAGTACACTACATAATTGTTCACTGGACTGTAGTGTATAGAAATGACGCTAGACGTATTCCCTAGACTGCACTACAGATCTCAGCAAGCCAAGGTACAGCAGCAGCAAAAATGAGTACTTTGGACAATTTCTTTTGGGTCTGTGTGGACCACTTGCTGTCCCTTCTGCCACTAGTCACTGTGTACAGTGTGCAGCCAAGATGGCGGTAGCTGCACTACAAGTCCCAGCCAGCAGCCTGTAGGAGACCAAAAAAAAGGTGCTTGTAGCCCTTAGAAGGGCTGTTGGGTTCTTTGTGGGTGATTCCTGCCTAACCAACATCTAAATTCAGGCCCTAACACTCTCCCTGACAGACAGCAGCTCTATCTCTAATCTCATGAAGACGGCGTATGATGCGAGCAGCGCGGGACCAGATTCTTATATTCCCAGGTCATCTGATCTGGCCAGCCAATCCCTGCTATCGACTTGTAGGGGCCCCATGTGATGCTAAGAGGTACCAAAAACTCTCCTGCATTTTGATTGGCTGAAAAAAGGCACCTAACATGCAGGAAGAGGAAGTTGCCATTTCCTCGAGGATTGCGATATGCTTGTCCGAGTAGCGAGCATATGCGAATACCCTAATGCTCGAACGAGCATCAAGCTCGGACGAGCATGTTCGGTCATCTCTAATAACATCACACCTACTCTATTACATATAGCAGAAATTATATCTTCAGCAGCACTGTATATGTTGAGGGGCATAGAGAAGAACACTGAGGGTGGAGTTTGGTGGGGAGGGGTGCTACCTAGTGGGATTTGATACATGATGGCATAATCATGCAATTAACAGCCACAAGTCAGCCACACAGAAAAGATCTCTAAGGTGAACTCCTATCAGCCACATTCTTAAAAGTTTGATAAGAATTTAGCTATAATGAGTGTTTATGATCTGTCAGAAGTTCAGAGATAAAGACTTACACATAGCGGTCAGAAAAGCAACATGATGAAACTAAGATACTCTGCAGATAAACTAAAATGTAACTCTGCAGCACGAAAACTGGTGAAAATTTCAATAAAGACCAACTGAAAAAAAATTTTTTTGCCCAAAATGAGTAAAATGCTATAATAAAATATTGCCCCAGATGTGTTCATAGCCTTTAAAATTAATTGTAATAATATTCCCCTTCTAGACAGCACAAGTCTTTACAGTTTGAAGCTAAATGCGGGGAGAAACAGGAGCAGAATATTAAAGCACTGTGAAAAAGTTATTGGATACGTAATTAAGTTTTATATTATAGCTGTATCGTTCCCTTAAAATTCATAGGATGAAGAGAAAATAGAGCAAAATTGGATGTAAAAAAATAGCTGTGGATGTATCTATTTCAGGATAATCTGACACTGATGCAGTGATCTTGGTAAGCAGCTGGATAGTGAAGACACAACGCTTAACCCCATTTAACCTGCTTTTTCTGGTTACCGATGGCAGTTCTAAAATGGATTGGCTGTATTTATATAAGTCTCTTTCAGAAGAGCATTTTCTTTCCTTCAGATACATCTATAAGCATAAAACCCTACATCTTATGCCAAAATTATATATAACATGTATACGATGTCAGCTGTTCCCATTCTGTTCTACAGAGTGAAGGTCGTGCACAGGGTTGTCATAACAATTACACAATGAACGTGTAAAAACCTAGGAATAAGATCCTGGCACAAATGAGATCTTAATCTAACATTTTATTAGACATGAAGTTATGTATAATATTAAACATTCTGAAAAGCACATGTCCAAATAAAAACCATCTAAAAACTTGGAAAACCTCTTTTAATGACTTTTTGACATAACCCAATATACATTTCAGTAATGTGAGTAGAGTAGGACTGCACAGATACAGTCACATCTTTATACCTAGAGATGGTCATACATATTTTTGTACACATTGGCCATTACAGTTCACGTTTAATGAAACCAAGTGATGGACAAAGGATCTTTTTTTGGGAATGTTCTTTCAAAGAAAGTTATTTTGTCCACAAACAATCTTTCTTTGAAGGAAAGATTTTAATCCAAGTTTTGGACAAAAATTTCAAACATGGGTGACTTCTTTTTAGATTATGAAGGTCTGTCATCTGTTGGCTAATTTGATTGTTTCTTGTTAAATTTCACCAGCTGAACTAACTTTTTGAACAAAATATTACGACTGTAGGTAGAGACAGACAAGAACAGTGAGCCCTGACTGCTTTCCCTAACTACTTACAATACAAGCCCTGGATAGCTAGAATGCTACTGGTTGATGGTCCCTGTGCAATTAAAGTGCAGAGATGGGCAAACAACAAAGACAAACAAACACCATGTCAGAGTCATACTTAAATGGGTCAGAACCAGACAAGCAATACAGTAAAAAACGAGAGCCAGAGAGTGGTCAGAAGACAAGCCGAGATCAGAACCAGGCTGACAACGCAGTACCAAACGAGACACATAGAGTGGTCAGAAGACAAGCTGGGATCAGAGGAACGAGCAGTCTAATAAGCACATGAACAAGGAACCAGGAACACAGCTAGTGAGTCAGAGACTTACTTTCCCTGGTGTATGGCCAGGAATAGGTTTAAACTTTAGACTAATATGTATGACCACCTTAAAGGCATTGTGCAGCCAGTTATATTGATGACCTATCCTCAGGATAGGTCAGCAATATCTGATTGGTGGAGGCCAACTCCCCCCACCCTGCAAATCATCAGTTTAAAGAGGAGGCAGTGCTTGTACGAACATTACACTATGCATCGTCACTCTTGTAGTGTTAGCTCAGTGTAATTACAAACTAAAACATAGCCTTTATTCTCATAATATTAAAAATTAAAAAGGTATAGTCATATATACAAAAAAGGATACAAATATTGTTACTGGTGTAAATCCAGGGATGCCCTATTCCGTGATAGAGAAGGAGAATACTTGGGTCTGGAATGATTTGGATGGTAGGGCAGAAAATATAAAGACCTTGCCCTAATATTACACCTGACTAGCAAACCCTACCTAAAACGGGATAGCCGCCCCGACAGGGGCGATCCTGTATCAGGAACCTCCTACTGTCCCTTATATGGCCCTGATACAGAGAAACCACAACCACTCCTAAATATCACCACACCAGTGAAAAAAGTGATTATTATCAAAAATAACAAACTGTGATAATAAAATATCCTAGTCAAATTGATCAAAATTAATGTTGGTCACCTATTGATGCTGTACGCATCATCAGTATAATAGTAAGAAGAAGTTCCTACGCGTTTCACCTATAAATGACGGTTCATCAGGGAACTGAAGCCTAGCAAGGCAATATTGCAACCACCGGTCAACCAAGCCAAATAATATGACCAAGAATCATAAAACAAAAAGTGTCAAAAAATGGAGGCATCCATTACACCCATGTATCTCCACCATCCACAACATATGATGATGTCTAGATCAGAAAAGCACAGCCTCTACACCTTTTGACTGCAGCGCGCACATACAACGCGCACCGGCGTTGTATTCATAATGTCGGCATCAGCGATTGTCGATACACGCAAGTACAGACAGTTACCTCAATGAGTCTGAGGATATAGTTAGAGAATTATATCTGTGTGTTACATTGCCATTTTTCTTAACTATCTGATGTGGTATAATCGTCATCTCACACAGCTATATGAGGTGCCTGTATATATACCGCTTAACTCAAGTTCCTATATACTATGATAGATATCATGCTGATTGGGCAATGTATATAGGTGCACCAGTCCTTAGAATGTGTTTGCAGCATATTATGTAATCAATTTTACCCTTATCTTGCAATTACCTCTCATTGTGTATGAATTATAGGAAGTGATTGTTTTAACAAACTGATTATTACATTGTAATTGTAGATTAATCTGACATGCTAAAGATCGTGCAAAAAAGACTTTACACCTACAGCTGCAATAATTTATAACTACAGTAGAACCTGAGCCATTCCTTCATTTATACAGTTGTAAATTACGTGAATTTGGGAATGGGCTTTACATCACATCACATTACAGTTAATCTCTGGCTCTTTAGAAACACAATTAAACCTGTACTGTGAAGGTTGCTGCATAGGACAGACATCTGCACAAATGTCGTGCAACGGAATTCAGAACAAAAATTTGGGTTTTTACCATGCAGATTATTCCTAATTTCATACACATGAATTTCCAAAGGGATCACTTTACATCGCCTTTACTGAGGGATTACTGAAACTGTAGCCAAGGGACCATCCCCAAATTTCCATCAAACTTTATATGGCTCAACTGCAATGTGTGGGGGGATGGAAGCTCACGTCTTATCATGACAACATTCAAGTCACCTACTGAATGATACCACCGGTGATTAAAGAGAAAAGGCTCATGCACGGATAAAGGGGAATTATATTTGTGATCTTGTAAAGCCCGAGAGAGAAATTACTTAGTAGTCATTCTATAATACAGCACATTGCAAGGGTTAATAAGTCTACTCAGCAGTGAAATATCAGTTTTGTCTGGAGTTATCTTAAAGAGGTTATCCCATAACAGCAATGTATCCCCTATCCACAGGAGAGGAGATGTGTCTGCTCAGCAGGGATCTGACCCATGGCGCCCGTGCCAATCATTAGAACGGGAGCCCTTGCTTCCAGATTTGAAAGGATCATGTCAGCAACCTACATGCTGAAGTGGCACAGGTTGCTGATCCCCAATTATAAGCATGGACAGCCAAGATAAAAAAGAAAATGCGGAGCTACAGCATCTACAGGGGGTTCATAATATAAGAGAATAGGGCCCTACTTCAGCAAGTGGAAGGGTACTGGATATTTTGGCCTCCATTTCGACCACTATGATTTCCTCCCTTCTGTAACCTGGTGGCATGATGTAATTCATTATTCATTACCTCTCCCCTCATTCTTCTTCCTCCATGATTCAGATTCTCTTTTCTAAAGGTAGTAACACAGAAATCACTTATTACCATCTTTAGGGAACCTCTCTCATGTTAGGGAACCTCTCTCCCTATCAGTGGAGAAGACCACTGTATTTACATGCAACGATCTCCACAGTATGATGAGGAGCGATCACTAATGCCATCACTGGTCCCCATAGTGACTCGTTGTTTGCTGGCAGCAGATGCTGTTTACACTGATCTTGATCTGCTGCCGGCAAATTTTTGTGACTGCATGAATGATATATTACCCAATGAACAAGTGTTTTGCCCATTCATCAGGTAATCGGTGGCACCTTTACACCACGAGATAATCACTAAAGAGTGTTCCTATGAACACTCATGATTATCTGCGGGATTCTTGGCCCGTCTAAAGGGTCCTTAAGCCAAACAGGTGGTAAAGATAGACAAAAGAGTCAAGATGCATCAATTATAAACTTTACCATGAGTTATTTGATAGATTTGGTACATGATTAGACTGATTTAGACTCTGCAAATATTAAACGGGATTAGTAAATCTGCCCCTATATTTTATTCTGTATACAGTTTTTTTTCTATATGATAATCGCTGGAATAAAGGATAAAAAATGGAGTCAGTTGTGATCTGTTGGTTTGTTGTTTGACTGTAGAGTAAAAAGAAAAAGAAATAATAGAAAGAAAAATGCACACATTCTACAGCAGGCTGAATAACAATGATTTAATTCAAAAAAGTTTCTGGACAGACACTTAGGGCATGTTCACAAGTGACAATTTGTTTGCTGTTTTCATTTTTATATTTTTATGCCAGATTTACAAACAATGCAGAAAGAAATGTAACAACAATCCATTGCGGAAATTCTGTAATTCTTCAAACATAATAAACTTAAACATATCCTAACGGTAAAAGTTACACCTAAAGGAATTAGCTTTTTTTTAATTTTATACAGGAAACCACAAATATGAAAGGAAATGCATAGAAATAGTCTAATAATATGAATGACATATGAAACAGTAACAAGAATTTCATGAATAAGAGCTCTGAAAAAGATAAGTAAAATTCACCGACTGAATCACTTATTCGCACCATTCTATAGAAACATAAATCTGAAATGTTCGGTGACTATGTATTTAATGTAAAGAAATATAATTAATCACAAGCCTTTTGGAATGCATACAAGTAAATACCATTCATACTTGTTCCGTGCAGTGCAAGACATTTTCCCAGATTTCCATGGTTACCTGCGATTACACAGTACAGAGTATGTAATTGCCTTATATTTCTTTCTTCAATCCTTCAGGCCTCTATTAGGGTTAACTTCACTGCACCCTATTTTTATGGAGACAAGACAACTACAGTCCTACAGACGCTTTCATCAGTTACCTTCAACTACGATTTACAACCAGACAGTAGGAGTTTGAGCGACATTAGCTAGACCCAGAACCTCATTATCTTGCATTGTATGCACTGGGTTTTCAGAGAAAATGGGCTCTGGGAAACAAGCAAAGTAGCTCCCACTTGCCATTTTTAACAGTTTTTATAATTATTTTAAATTTTTTTCAAAAAAGATGCTTGACTTGGTCAACATTTTTGTAGCATTTTCCCCATATTATGAGGGTCATTTATTATACTGAAGTAAGTCTATATTTGGGGTATTTCAGGCACAGGCTGCTGTGCAATAGCAAAGTACATGCATGTACAGTACAGACCAAAAGTTTGGACACACCTTCTCATTCAAAGAGTTTTCTGTATTTTCATGACTATGAAAATTGTAGATTCACACTGAAGGCATCAAAACTATGAATTAACACATGTGGAATTATATACTTAACAAAAAAGTGTGAAACAACTGAAAATTTGTCTTATATTCTAGGTTCTTCAAAGTAGCCACCTTTTGCTTTGATTACTGCTTTGCACACTCTTGGCATTCTCTTGATGAGCTTCAAGAGGTAGTCACCTGAAATGGTATTCCAACAGTCTTGAAGGAGTTCCCAGAGATGCTTAGCATTTGTTGGCCCTTTTGCCTTCACTCTGCGGTCCAGCTCACCCCAAACCATCTTGAGTGGGTTTCTGCGTCGCACAAAGACACAGTGGTTGGAACCAAAGATCTCAAATTTGGACTCATCAGACCAAAGCACAGATTTCCACTGGTCTAATGTCCATTCCTTGTGTTCTTTAGCCCAAACAAGTCTGTTGCCTGTCCTTAGCAGTGGTTTCCTAGCAGCTCTTTTACCCTGAAGGCCTGCTGCACACAGTCTCCTCTTAACAGTTGATGTAGAGATGTGTCTGCTGCTAGAACTCTGTGTGGCACTGACCTGGTCTCTAATCTGAGCTGCTGTTAACCTGCGATTTCTGAGGCTGGTGACTCGGATGAATAAGTGGGAGCAGAGGTGACTCTTGGTCTTCCTTTTCTGGGGCGGTCCTCATGTGAGCCAGTTTCTTTGTAGCGCTTGATGGTTTTTGCGACTGCACTTGGGGACACTTTCAAAGTTTTCCCAATTTTTTGGACTGACTGACCTTCATTTCTTAAAGTAATGATGGCCACTCGTTTTTCTTTACTTAGCTGCTTTTTTCTTGCCATAATACAAATTCTAACGGTCTATTCAGTAGGACTATCAGCTGTGTATCCACCTGACTTCTGCCCAACACAACTCATGGTCCCAACCCCATTTATAAGGCAAGAAATCCCACTTATTAAACCTGACAGGGCACACCTGTGAAGTGAAAACCATTTCAGGTGACTACCTCTTGAAGCTCATCAAGAGAATGCCAAGAGTGTGCAAAGCAGTAATCAAAGCAAAAGGTGGCTACTTTGAAGAACCTAGAATATAAGACAAATTTTCAGTTGTTTCACACTTTTTTGTTAAGTATATAATTCCACATGTGTTAATTCATAGTTTTGATGCCTTCAGTGTGAATCTACAATTTTCATAGTCATGAAAATACAGAAAACTCTTTGAATGAGAAGGTGTGTCCAAACTTTTGGTCTGTACTGTATATGGATGTATTCATCTGATAAAACCAACTCTTATACATGCAGTGTAAAGATTTCAGATTTAACTGAAGCTGTTTGACTATTCAGGGTTTAGTGGGGTGTTTTATTTGGATATATGTAACCATGTTTTTACTTACATCTATTGTCTCAGACAGCGATCTGATATTTTTTAATAAAATATGATTGTGTTTGACATATGATGGGTTGTTTAAGTGCCATACGTTTGTATTGAAATTTATGTTGATTTTTCAAAGACTGGATATTCTGTAATTCAGTGCATTCACAACCTACAACTCTTTGGGGGTCATTTACTATTCTGAAATACGCATAAATTAGGGATATTTCACGTGCACAAAGGTTAGGGGTTCATATTGCTGATGTAAGGTAGTCTGTAATTCACCTCCACCCTCATCAAAGGTTAGATTGCTGCTCTGTTCTTCCACACTGCAGTTGTGGTTTCTCAGATTTAATGATGTATGTAAACATGGTAAAGATAGTAGGATTATATACCCAAGCAACTAAACTGCCAGTAAAATAGATATTCATCAGGTAATACATGTATACTGAATCTATAACGCGTGTTAGGGTGACAACATTTTGTTTCTCAAAAAGGACGACACATTTGAAAACGAACACATTATGAATTTTTCATGGTCATTTTTCAAACATTTTTGCAGCCATTTTCTGATGGTCTGTTAGTTTTTAATGGAATTTAATGCAAACCCTGCAGTGCCCTCAGTATACAAAATGTTCGCATAATGCTCCCTGGACATGAAATCCCCCCCTTCCCCCCATAATGCCACCAGTGTGATTAATACCCCATAATTGTCCCCTGGTATTATATAATGCCCCAGTATGATGAATGACCCCATTAATGGCCCCTGAATTATTAATGCCCCCTTAAGTGGCCCTCAGTATTATGAATGCTGCCATTAGTGGTCCCACGTATTATTAAGGCCTCCTTTAGATGCCCCCCACTATTATTAATGCCCCCTATGAATGCCCCCATTCTGCTTGTCTAGTGTAAAAAACAAACAAAGAGACACTCAGCTCATCCTCTTGAACATACAGGAAACACTCACTCCTCACTGGATTTGGAGGACAGGACCTGTGCTCCCAATGTGATGATGTTTCACAGGTCTTGCTGTATCCCCTTCAATGAACTTCACTGGAATGGATGCAGCAGGACCTACAATACTCCATCATGCTGGGAGCGCAGGTTCTGTCCTGCATATCCGGTGAGGAGTGAGTGTCCCCTCCATGTTCAAGTGGATGAGTTTTTTTTTTACTCCAGTCAAAGGCTGTACTAATGAGTGCTCCACGATTGAAGCACTCATTAGAATAGAGTCAGCCTGGGAGTTCCCGAATCCTGGTCATTTCAAGTAATGCAAAATCCCAGCTGGACAATTTTTTTAGGTCCCAAAAAGAGGACATGTTCAGCCAAAAGAGGACATCTGGTCATCCTAATGTTGGACACTTCAGAGTTTGAAGATCCTCTTAAAGGGACACTTCCATAAAAAAAACTTTTATCACATATTAACACCCTATATGTGAGTATTGTATGTGAATAGTTTTCTTGATATGATATTTTGAAGTCACTACATCATGTCCAGAATATTTAACATCCTGCTTTGGATTCTTACCATGGCAATTGGTCTGCGACTGTCTCCGTCAGTCCATCACTGTGATTAGAGAGAGCCCCCTGTAGTGACTCAGTAAGAGAATCACACAGTACACTAATCAATGCAATACTCTCTTGTGGGCATATTTATCTATGCCCTATATCTATATCAAGAGAACAGTAGAACTATCAAACTGGTATCCCAATTCTACACCTACTGTTATCATGATGATTACCCCACAGAGAACATCTTCCCTTCACAGCAGTAGTAAACTGACAACGAATTACCTGTTTGTATAAGAAGGCTTGTCATTTGTGTTGACTGCAACAGAAGTACATTTTTTCAAAGTTATAGTACTGCTGAAATTAAAATGCTAAAAAAAGTTTTCTATAAATATTGAGTTACAAATATACCCCTTTCTGATGGAAGCATCCCTTTACAGAATATTTCCACTTTAACATATTAGGGAAAGGAAGTAGCAATATATATTTCTGTTGTGAGAACCTGTCTCTTTACAAGAGGAAATGATATGATAAAAAATAAACTTCTAGGTGTTTAAATTCCCTATATCTTCCCTATCAGTTGATCTGTAGATGCAGGCTGTCTCACAACTGTTTGCATTTTCAGTTATAAATGTCAATCTGTATTTTGCTGATAGATTTGCAGGTCAGCGAAACTCATTTTGCAATTACTTCCAAATGGAAGCTCCTCAGCAATTCCAATAATGAGAATTTCTATTTAAAGGGGTTGTGCCATAACAAATATTCTACATTTTTCAAACCAGCACCTGGATCTGAATACTATTGTAATTGCAGGTAATTACAAATGTAGCATAGCCACTGAGTTATTCAATAAAATGTATACTGTAGCACCACCTGATGTTTGGTCTTTTCCTTATTTACTATTGTTTGAATTGTTGACTTATTTGTTGCTACGTCTGATTGTGCTTGTACATACAACGTTTGATTTTAAAATGTTGCAGAAAATGTTTGCTTTATATAAAGATTATTTTTATTACTATTTTATACTATACTATGTACTATGGGTCTCAAACATGAGGCCACACGGAGGGGGGGCTCGTAATGGGGGGGGGGTTGTTGGGGGGCGGGCACTATTAACTATTCCGTGTTGAGGAGTGGTGAGTCTAGTGCCCTGGAGCAAAGATACTTTGGACTATGGACATTTGTGGATATTTGCCCAATTGTTCATACGTAAAGCCACTAACTCTCTATGTTATTTCACTTTGAAGAGTTGACTTCAAAGGAGGGAGGAAACTTTTCAAGATGGGTGGTGACCATGGCGGCCATTTTGAAGTCGGCCATTTTGGATCCAACTTTAGTTTTTTTTATCTTCACAGCATAGACAATTGCCTTCAAATGACCCCAAAGCTAAAATTCTAAGGGGGTCAGATCGGGAAACTTTGGGGGCCATTCAACTGGCCCACGATGACCGATCCACTTTTCAGGAAACTGTTCATCTAGGAATGCTCAGACCTGACACCCATAATGTGGTGGTGCAGAAAAACTCAGGGAACGTGCCAGCTTCAGTGCATAAAGAGGGAAACACATCATCATGTAGCAGTTGAATGGCCCCCAAGGTCTCCCGATCTGACCCCCTTAGACTTTTATCTTTGGGGTCATCTGAATACAATTGTC
Source organism: Rhinella marina (assembly GCA_900303285.1). Taxonomy (NCBI): domain Eukaryota; kingdom Metazoa; phylum Chordata; class Amphibia; order Anura; family Bufonidae; genus Rhinella; species Rhinella marina. The sequence goes on from ONZH01005986.1 coordinate 52,875, forward strand.
TATGCTGTGAAGATACGAGATGTGCAGTACCTGAAACTATGGATACTGGAAGCCTGTGCTAGCATTTTTTCTGCGATGTTGCTATCAGTGTGTGAAGAGTGGGAGAAGAGGGTTGCATTGACAATCCAACACAATGGGCAGCACTTTGAACACATTTTATAAGTGGTCAGAAACTTGTAAATAACTCATGAAAGAGTAAAGTTAAAAGTTAAAACCAAGCACACCATTGTTTTTCTTGTGAAATTCTCAATAAGTTTGATGTGTCACATGACCCTCTTCCCATTGAAAAAACTAAAGTTGGATCCAAAATGGCCAACTTCAAAATGGCCGCCATGGTCACCACCCATCTTGAAAAGTTTCCCCCCTCCCATATACTAATGTGCCACAAACAGGAAGTTAATATCACCAACCATTCCCATTTTATTTAGGTGTATCCATATAAATGGCCCACCCTGTAGAATTGGCACCTTTCATTTTTGACAGCTCCTTTGGAAAATGAAAGGTGGAATCTGATTGGTTGCTATGGACAACTAAGCCAGTTCTACTTTACACCAGTTTGATAAATGACCCCAATACTGTTTATATTGTTGAACTACATTTCATATGTTTAATGTAATATATCCTGTTCATTTGCACCATTCTTGCACTATATTTGCACTGTGGAAAAGGTTAATGCACAACCAGCTAATACTGCGAGATGTTCGGACTATCCATGCACTGAGAAGTTAGGAATCTTCACAGTTACTTTAAGGGACTATGCAAAGTTTTGGAGAGTAAAAAACAGACACACTGACTTTTTGACTGTCTGGTTTAGCTCTGTTGTTTTCATCTGAAGACTTGCTTATGTCTGGAAAACCCGCTTAGTCATGCTCATAGACTTGTATTGAAACTCTATACAAGTCTATGACATATGGAAATTGCAACATTTTTTCTGTTTAGGCCGTGATACTCCACTCCTTCTAGTTCAGTTAGAAACTGTATATAAGGAGAAAAGTTAGAGCCCCTAATTAGAATAAAATTAGAATGTGCCAGACTATATGAGTGACTAGAAGAAGAAGCTGAGATATTCTGCCACAGACCCAGGGTACCAGCCTTCTAAGAAAGAGAGAGATAGACAGCTATCACAGAACCTACTTCAGCCATGGAGGAGACTGGAGAAACAGGCTCAGTGTATTCCCTGTATTGTTTTCGATTTGAGTTTCTCCAGTAAAGAAGCACACTCGTTTATGCCCTATGGCCTGACAGCATACTGCTTCAGAACATAGTACACGTAGGTGAGCAATATGACATGATGCTGTACAACATCAGTATTCGCTGCAGAACAGCCAGAGTAGAGGTGGAGAAGAAGAGGTGAGTAGGTTTTTTTTTGTCTGCTCTGAGGTCTGCATTTAGGGAACGGAGGGGTTGGGTGGGGAATATAGGGGATGGAAGCAGTCTGATTTGGGGTCTGTGTAAATTTGAGGTCTGTAAAAATCTGTGGCCTGATTTGGGGTCTGTATAACTTTGGGGTCTGATGAAATTGAAAGTCTGTTCTGAGGTATGTATAAATTTAGTGTGTGTAGAAATTGGGGGGTTGATCTGAGGTCAATATAAATTAGTGGTCTGATCTAAGGATTATAAATTTGTCGTCTGATTTGGGGTCTGTATAAATGTGGGTGCTTATCTGGGGTCTTTATGAATTAGGTATCTAAGCTGTAGGTTTGTATGAATTTGGGGGTCTGTTTGGAGGTATGTATGAACTGGAGGAGCGGTCCAAATTTATTTAGGGTCTAGTCTGGGGAGCGTCTGTATTAACTTTAGGGTCTGGTCTGGGACTCTGTATTAATTCTGGGGTCCATCCATGTGAAATTTACTTTTCAAAACTGATTAGAATGACATTAACACTTAGTGACACCTCTCTCCCTGGTATATACTGTGCTATTGCATCATCATCTGCGTTATCCCTTTACTGTGAAACCACTGCATTAATTTTGTTTTGGATATGACATATCTCAATGTATGTTATGTATAGCTGTAATATATCGCTATGTGCACCACGTTCTACTGCATCGACATTCAGAGTAAGTTCATTATTTTAATGATACAGTTAGTTAGACAGGCCGAACATGGTGGATAGATCAAACATGGCTGCTGGATTATTGCCATAAGGGACAGGAGCCTGAAAACTAGCTAACATATAATATGGTGACCAAACGGGCTGTTGCTGGCATGGGATAACAGCATCTGAAGGATTAAAAGTCTGTGACCGCCATTACAGCCAGTCTCAGACATTACTGCTGGGTATCTGCTCTTTAAAACAGCAAACATCCGGTGGCCATGGTGCCCACTGCATGTGCCAGTGGGCGCCATTTTTAAATTCCCACCCGCCGGCGTAAATACACTGTCGGCTGTCGGGAAAGGATCAACTTCCAAGCCTAATCAAATTTTTCAAAACTTCACTCATCTCTAATTGTGATATTGGTCATACATGGGCAGGGGCGCACCACAGACCCGCTGGACCCCCCCTAGAGCGATAAAGAAATTTTTTTTTTTAATGCTTCAGGGCCGCACCGCAATCGCCACAGGCGGCGCGGCCCTGATCCTTACTGCGGGCGGCGGCAGGCGGCAGCGCTATGGAGGAGAGGGGAGAGAGGTTTTTCTCCTACCTCTCCTCTGCGCTGCTACAATCTTCTATATGATTGGTGGAGAAGCAGAGGGCTCCAGCCGGCCAGCACAGCCATCCAGCCGGCCGACCGACCTCCTGCTGGAGCAAGAAAAAATGGTAAGTCTCACTCAGTCTGTTCCCCCCCCCCCTGCCTTGTAGTGTGCCCCCCCTGTCCTGTACCGTGCCCCCCTGGCCTGTACCGTGCCCCCCTGGCCTGTACCGTGCCCCCCTGGCCTGTACCGTGCCTCCCTGTCCTCTACCGTGCCCTCTGCCCTGTACTGTGCCCTCTGCCCTGTACTGTGCCTCCTGCCCTGTACCATGCCTCCCTGTCCTCTACCGTGCCCCCTGCCCTGTACCGTGCCCCCTGCCCTGTAACGTGCCTCCTTCCCTGTAACGTGCCTCCTGCCCTGTACCGTGCTTTCTGCCCTGTACCTTGCCTCCTGCCCTGTACCGTGGCTCCCTGTCCTCTACCGTGCCCCCTGCCCTGTACCGTGCCTCCTGCCCTGTAACGTGCCTCCTGCCCTGTAACGTGCCTCCTGCCCTGTACCGTCCCCCTGGCCTGTACCGTGCCCCCCTGGCCTGTACCGTGCCCCCTGGCCTGTACCGTGCCCCCGTGGCCTGTACCGTGCCCCCCTGGCCTGTACCGTGCCTCCCTGGCCTCTACCGTGCCCCCTACCCTGTACGTGCCCCCTGCCCTGTAACGTGCCTCCTGCCCTGTACCGTGCTTTCTGCCCTGTACCATGCTTTCTGCCCTGTACCTTGCCCCCTGCCCTGTACCGTGCCTCCTGCCCATGTACCGTGCTTTCTGCCCTGTACCTTGCCCCCTGCCCTGTAACGTGCCTCCTTCCCTGTAACGTGCCTCCTGCCCTGTACCGTGCACCCTGCCCTGTACCTTGCCCCCTGCCCTGTACCTTGCCCCCTGCCCTGTACCATGCTTTCTGCCCTGTACCTTGCCACCTGCCCTGTACCGTGCCCCCTCCCCTGTAACGTGCCTCCTTCCCTGTAACGTGCCTCCTGCCCTGTACCATGCTTCCTGCCCTGTACCTTGCCCCCTGCCCTGTACCATGCTTTCTGCCCTGTACCTTGCCCCCTGCCCTGTACCGTGCCTCCTGCCCTGTACCGTGCCCTCCTGCTCTGTACCGTGCCCCCCTGGCCTGTACCGTGCCCCCCTGGCCTGTACCGTGCCCCCCTGGCCTGTACCGTGCCCCCCCGGCCTGTACCATGCCCCCCTGTCCTCTACCGTGCCCCCTGCCCTGTACTGTGCCTCCTGCCCTGTACCATGTTTTCTGCCCTGTACTTTGCCTCCCTGTCCTGTACCGTGCCCCCTGCCCTGTACTGTGCCATTTCTTTACTGGCATTTGGCACTATATTGGCATAATTTGGGGGCACTATGGGGGCATCTGGTGGCTCTAAAGGGGCATTTTGTTTACTGGCACATTATAGGGGGCACGATAGAGGAGATTGGCACTATGGGGCATGTGGTGGCACTATAGGGGCCTCATTTGGGGGCATCTGGTGGCTCTAAAGAGTCACTTTTTTACTGCCACATTATGGGGGGGCACTATGGCATCTGGCACTAAGGGGTAATTTTTTTCTGTCACATTATGGGAGGTGCTATAGGGCAGAGCAGCACTATAGGGGCATCATTTGCAGGCACTATGGGGGCATCTGGTGGCTCTAAAGGGGCATTATTTACTGGTAAATTATAGGGGGCACTATGGCATCTGGCACTAAGTGGGCAATTTTTACTGGCATGTTATGGGGGAGAGGAGCACTATAAGGGATGTGAAGGGCAGTAAGAAGGGGCATATTATGGGGAACACTATGGGGGAGAGGAGCACTATGAGGGCATTTACTGGGGCACTATATAGGGGTATTTTATACTGGTATACATTATGGGGACATTAGCTCAACTGCGGGCACTAAGCTGGGGTGTTACTGTGAGCTTTACTACTACTGGGGGGCTATGGGGAACATGATGTCTAGTATGGGCACTATGGGGACATCATTACTACTAAGTGTGGTCTAGCAGATAATTATTTCTATTGGTGGGATTTTGGGGAGCACTGTTACATTTGGGGGGCACCCTGGCATAATATCATTAGTGTAGGTGCAGTTATTTTTTAGAGCACTGTGTGCCAATAACTGTTGTGGGGGGCACTATCTGTGTGGTAGTAGTATTTTTCAGGGGACAGTTTCTGCAGTATAGTATTGGGGGAGCACAGCGGGCACAGTATTGGGGGTGGCAGGATGAGGTGTTCAGAAGATGTAAAGATGATAGAAATGTGGGAAACTAATGTCTGTTTGTATCTCTGCAGAGACGAGAGATGGCTGAAAAATCTTCATGCGGTCTGGTCCGAATGGAGAAGATGAGGAAAGAGAACGTCTACAACAAAGGTGACATCACTGGATGTAAGAGGTATGGGGCGCTGTGTAGGAGAGGAGATGCTCCGGCTCCTCCCTCTGCCATTTACAGAAGGAGGATTCAGAGCTGGGTGAGGATGACCAAAGGGGGTCAGCAGGGCACAGGCAGGTGGCAGATGGTGGGGGGGGACGCACAGGCTTTGAGCAGGATCTGGGGAGGGAGGAGAGCGGAGGATCTTCCTGGCTGTAGCCTGCTGTTGCATATTGTATAATGTAAAGCAGGCAGTGCAGCCAGGACACATCCTCCCCTCTCCATATGATGTATAGAACTGGGCCTCAACCATATTTCAGCTGTAGTGTTTGTTGGGAGTGGCCTATTAGATATGGGAGGGGCTTATAATAATGGGCGGGGCCTATTTTCGCCGCGGTGCGCTGCGCGAGCCGCACTTTACTCTTGCAGTAGTATGTTTGATATATGGGCCTGTCGCAAAAATAGCCCTGCCCACAAGACGCCACACCCCCTTTTCCTTTTCGGACCCCCCCTAGAAAAAATTCCTGGGTGCTCCCCTGTAAATGGGCAACCTCACACTGTGTAGCATATTCCTGGGAGATCATAAATAGAAGGATTCATGAAGGCCTATAGTTGAGTAACGCAGATGGCAGAAATGGTGTGCTAAGAGAAGCAGCAGAAGCTGTTATTCAGTGGACCAATCCCCATTGGATCCCATTATAGTCAATAGGGATCCGGTGGTGTGCGGCGGTATCTGGTTATGCAGGATACAGTAACTCCAGTAGTTCATCTGCCGGTACAGACTTCCGGATTACCTTTAGCAGAGATGTGCACCCCCCCTCACATGTACAGGCTGCAGAACAAAAAAAAACACTTGTGTATGAAACCAAATTTTTAGTTGCATTAGTTTCTACAACAATTCTGCCTTGAGAGTGAACATACCCTAAAACTGGAGGAAAATTGATGGGATTTATTCCATATCAAGAGCCTAGACACTTGAAATGCATTTCTCCAAGGAAATGTGGTAAGAGTGTAATGGTGGGTTTGATGTCTCAGCTGTCCGACAAGTGACAAAAGGGGAGTAGGCTTCGGACATGCTAGTGGTGCTGGCACAAGGTATGTGTAAGGAACCCCTTATACACATGGACTTGGCAATGGCTTTTTTTACTACTAAAAACAACCACCAGAATAACCACCAGAATAACCACTGGTACTTTATGCAAACTGTGTGTTTTACCACTAATGTTTTCGTGTAGTTTTTCACCTATAGAGAAGGTGATGTCAAAACACTTGAAAAAATTGCAAAAATGGTTATAGCAAGTTTTTTTTAAAAGAAGCCAGAAATACATAAAATGTCAACTAATAAGCAGCAAGTAAACATTTTTACAGCAAAAAAAAAAAAATCCCGGATGCAGAAAACACCAACAAAAAATTGCTGAAAAATTCTAGCAAAAATCGTAAGTGTAAGAACATGCTTTATGCAGATTTAACATTAACCATTCATCACTGTAATAAGTCAATATTTTATGGAATTTGATCCTGCAACAAAACTGGTAACTTGTAAAAAAAATGCACCATTATGATAACAACTATAAAGAATTACAGCTATAAAAAAGACACTAGAACGCCCCTATGGGTCACAGCCTACTGAATGCTTGAAGACCAGATTCATGCATGTTTCTAAATTATATATATAATTAAGGTCTTGATGTGATATCTTTTGGCTGAAGGTCTCAAATGAAACGTCTGTTTCATTTTGATGTACTTTTCCTACACTCCCTGATTTCATTATGCACCACACATAGTCCTAATATATAGAGCCAGGGTTGATCTCACAAGTCTCCCCCATCATACACCCACACACTGTATCCCTCCGTAACTAAACCCTGTGATCCCCAGACAGACTGTGATGGCTTTATGATGAACAGCATACAGGTGCAATCAGCTGAGAGCGGCTCTCTCGTTGCCTGAGACCTGGGGCACAGACAGAGCTCAGCACCATGTATCCAGCAGTAGGCATGGGATAAAAGCTTGTAAAACATTTGTTTTAAGTCTTAAAATATCAAATTCCTCACAGCTCGTAATTGCAAGGCCTGAGCTGAGAATGTTTTTGTGATTAAAATAGGCCAACGGGGACAATAATGTAACAAATCCTATGTATTTTATATAAGGGGGAGGAAAACCTTGAATTCTGATTGGGCATCTTGTAATCATTCTCACGTCGCCAACTTAACCCATTGAATAATAAAAAAAAACGTAACATTATTTCAAAAACTCAAAGATAAAAAGGTTAATATGGAACTTTATCTAGCATGCTTGACCTTCACTCATAGCAGACATTCTCCCAAGCATCGGGATGAAAAGGATCATTGTGCCTGGGCCTTTCTCCTGGCACCACTAGTCTCACTCCTGAAGATCCATAAGACATGTCCCCTCTCTAATACCTATCTTGGGTTTCTTAGGCAAAACAGAAGATCTCTGTCACACTGGGCAGAAGCTCCTCTCTGAAGTGACTGAAGGTTTCTATGATTATCCCATTGCCTTGTGGGACAAAGCAATGTTTGACATTCCACACTCTGACCGTAATTGAAATTCATTATGAACTCAATAGGTTTGGGTTCTCAGCTCAGTCGAGTGAAGTGGCTTTGACAGCTCTGGAAGTCACCTCTTTAGATTAGCTGCCCTGGCAATCAACTAGTCGCTCATGCATGTATACTGCCAGTGACATCATCTGTAAGTGACTGTCATCATTATACACAGGGTTACAGAGATCTAAATCCCCAGCTCTTTTCACCCTGTTCACACCAATATCCCTCTACGTTATGACTTGTTTTCCTTATGGCAAACATGTTCACATTTCTATGCACAGAAATAATGTGTGTGAGTGTTTCTGAACATGAATGCTCATTCCTGACCTTCAAAATGAAGTCACACACAAAAGACATGGGAGCACCTGAAGCTCTGCTCACTTTCTGTACTGGATCCCCACCACCCCATTCAGGGCCAGGTGTCATTACCTCTATGCTGCCAAGCCCTGTCACTCAGGTAAGTGAGGAAGGAGGGACAGCTAGCACAGAAAGTGAACGGATTAGCTTTGGGTGCAGCAAGATGCAACAGCAATGTCCTTGTTGCACCCAGGGGCTCAGTTGCTTTTTTTTTTTTTATAATTGGGGCTACCAACCAGGATTACATTCAGCAGACAAAACAGAACTACAGAATGAGTTGGCTTCATTTGTAGGTATATGGTGACAGATTCCCTTTAAACTTAAATTGTGACAAATTTCAGCTATTCCACTTTGGACATTTGACTTGCTCAGCTTTTTGGACTTGTATTTTAATTTCACTACCTGCCTGTTGTACATATTGAAAAAGTCATAGTCACCTGCCATTCCTCTATGGCTCCCTTCAGTGGTCTTCCAGACTCTGTCTTGTAAACTACTGGAAGGGTGGAGTCACGTCTGTTTCTGCAGCCAATCACTGGCCTTAGCATTGGCATGTTCTCATGTGGTACATGACCCAGCAGTGAGAAGGCCAGGGGCAGACTGGAAACTTAAAGTGGCCCTGGAAAAAATACTAAAAGTGGCTCCATTTTGTAGTCGGGACCAAATTGATGGAAGGCAGGGCCAACACAAGTAGGCAAGGCCAGCAATACCATATTGTGGCACATTATACCACCCCAAAAGAGCCAAATACCACAGTCCATCACAAAATACTGCCCCAGCAGCACAAAATACATCCCCAAAAACTTTCACTGGCCGGCCAGGAGGAGGACCCAGGCGGCCCCCTGGAAATCAGCCCATCGAGAAATTTCCCTGTAAGGTCTATGGCCAATCCGCCCCTGGAGGAGGCCAGTCATTGGCTGCAGTGGTGCATGTGACCTCATCCATCTGTAAGCTTACACAATGGTGATGGGGAGACCATAGGAGGCAGCCTGGGAACCATGAAGGTGGAACGGAGTGGCAGGGAACAAATGAGAACAATTTTTTTTAACAGGCACAACAGGCTGGTAGTAAAAGTTAAAAAGTCCAAAACGTTGGATAACCCTTTAAATGATATCTCCTTGGAAACTATACCCACTTTTCTCTTTGTTTTCTAAAACTGATGAGTAACAAGAAAAGTTGTGTTTTTTATGCAAATTTGTCACACATTTCCACTTATGACAATTTATGTAACAGAGCCTGGAAACTATAGGCCGGTAAGTTTAACATTTGTCGTGGGTAAGCTGTTTGAACGTTTTCTAAGAGATGCTATCTTGGAGTAACTCATTGAAAATAAGCAAATAACTCCATATCAGCATGGCTTCATGAGGAATCGGTCATGTAAAACTAATTTAGTCAGTTTCTATGAGGAAGTAAGGTCTAGACTTGACAGCGGCAAATCAATGGATGTCATATATCTGGACTTCTCCAAAGCATTTGACACTGTTCCACATAAAAGTTTAGTATATAAAATGAGAATGCTTGGACTGGGGAAAAATGTGTGTATGTGGGTAAGTAACTGGCTCAGTGATAGAAAACAGAGGGTTGTTATTAATTGTACATACTCAGATTGGGTCACTGTCACTAGTGGGGTACCACAGGGGTCAGTATTGGGCCCTATTCTCTTCAATATATTTAATAATGATCTTGTAGAAGGCTTATAACATAGTAACATAGTTTATAAGGCCGAAAAAAAGACATCTGTCCATCCAGTTCGGCCTGTTATCCTACAAGTTGATCCAGAAGCAGGCAAAAAACCCATGTCAGGTAGAAGCCAGTTTTCCCCACTTTAGGGGAAAAAATTCCTTTACCGACTCCAATCAGGCAATCAGAATAACTCCCTGGATCAGCGACCCATCTCTAGTAACTATAACCTATAATATTATTACCCTCCAGAAATACACCCAGGCCCCTCTTGAACTCTTTTACTGAACTTACCATCACCACCTCCTCAGGCAGAGAGTTCCATAGTCTCACTGCTCTTACCGTAAAGAATCCTCTATGTTTGTGTACAAACCTTCTTACCTCCAGGCGCAGAGGATGTCCCATCGTCACAGTCACAGTTCTGGGGATAAATAGATCATGGGAGATATCTCTGTACTGACCCCTGATGTATTTATACATAGTTATTAGATCTCCCCTCTAAAGCGAATAACCCTAATTTTGATAATCTTTCTGGGTACTGTAGTCCACCCATTCCAGTTATTACTTTAGTTGCCCTCCTCTGAACCCTCTCCAGCTCTGCTATGTCTGCCTTGTTCACAGGAGCCCAGAACTGTACACAGTACTCCACGTGTGGTCTGACTATTGATTTGTAAAGTGGCAGGACTATGTTCTCATCACGGCATCTATGCCCCTTTTGATGCAAACCATTATCTTATTGGCCTTGGCAGCAGCTGTCTGACACTGGTTTCTGCAGCTTATCCCAAAATCACGGACATCTAACATTTTTTACGGACAAACTGGAAAACAATGATTGATAAAGGTTATAAGTAATACATAGTATAGCTCAATAAAATGATAAGAACTCATTACCAGCATTTACTGTGAGCTAAAATGATGATAATTACCACCAAAATAATCTAGTCACGTACCACCAGTAGAGATGAGCGAATCTATTCGCCGCTTCGTATATACGTTACGAATCTTCGTTATTTCCTACGCCGAAGCGAATCCGAATCTTTTTAGATTCACTTTGTACGAACCTTCTTAAATCTTTGTACGCTAACGCTATGTACGCATCGGATAATTTGTACGCTAATGCTACGCATCTGATAATTAGTACGCTAATGCGTACGTATTTTAGTTAAAGGAGAACTCCCGACAAAAATTTTATTCCATGTCCTATTAGAAATGTACATGATGTAATCTGTAGTGAATGTCATTTTCTTACCAGTGTCTGAATTTTTGACTTATATCATCCTGAAGTTTCTTATCTGTGTCATGTGACCAGCAATTAGACCCACCAACTCACACATAGACTTATATGTGGACAGGAAGTCTAATTCTCTATGTATTCCTATGAGACTGAAAGTGAGTCTCCCATAGGAATGAATAGAGCAGTTACTGGCTTTCTGTCCTGGGTCAGTTGGAGGTCAGGGAGTTGGTCACATGACCCAGCTACAATAAGAAGAGAGGTTTTTACTCACAGAAACAGTCACTGATAAGAAAATGACAATCACTACAGATTATATCATGCACCTTTCTAACAGGTCAGAGAATAAAAAATTTTGCGGGAGTTCTTCTTTAAGTAGCGTACTTTTACTGTATGTTCGTTATTTGTGCGGGCCTAGCTTCGTGCGTGCGTATGACGTAATCGTGATGCAATAACACACTAAAGCTTCGTACGCACTTTGTACGCTCATGTGTACGTATTCACGGGAATGTTCGCAAAACCAATATTTTTTTTACGCAACTTGGACCGAAGCGAATCTTATCCGAAGCGAATCTTTTAAAAAATTTGGTGAATATTCGCCGAAGCAAATCTTTGAAGATTCGCTCATCTCTAACCACTAGCCGCAAAAAATTCACAGACACGTCTATTTTTTTTCATGGACACAGGAAAAAAGTGGCCTATTTTTACGGACTGTCCAGGAATTTCTGGACGGTTGGCAACCCTGATAACAGGCATTATTATAAAAATGTCATTATTAATCGATTATTCATTAATCAAATCATTACAATAAAATGGATCTTATAAATAGTAAAAATCACCACTTCTAATGTGCTAGAGAATGTTACATCTATGTCACAGCTATGGACCAATACATGACTGCCTGACTGAACTGAATGAGTCATGTGCACCATTTCTACAAGTAACTCTGGAGCAAGAAAGTTAAAGAAGGAGGCAATGATGTGTATTAGACAGAGGCTACCACCTTATCATTCAACCTGTAGCATTACAGCTCAAGGGGCAGATCAGTGACCCATAGTGTTGTCTGTGAGAAGATATAGCCATGTAATTGAGCTACTTCTGCCTTAGTTTTACAGCAGCTTAGTGATAGAGAAAATGACCAAAATGGAAGGTCAATGTTATAACAAATATAGAAGTCATATAAAGCTATTATCATTAAAAATAGAAAAAAGACACATGAACACGTAGACTATGTGGGTCATTTATCAAACTGGTGTAAAGTAGAACTGGCTTAGTTGCCCATAGCAACAAATCAGATTTCTCCTTTCATTTTCCAAAGGTGCTGTCCAAAATGAAAGGTGGAATCTGATTGGTTATTATGGACAACTAAGCCGGTACTACTTTACACTATATATATATATATATATATATATATATATATATATATATAAAATTAAATGACAGCAGCACTGCAAAGTAAATAGAAGTAGAGGTGTGCCAGCGGTTCCGGATGTGGTCAAATCCTTCTGTAGACAATAGAACAAATCCGCAGCACCAGGGGCGTAGCTAGAAGTGACCGGGCCCCACAGCAAGTTTTTGTACGGGGCCCCCCACTCCAACCCCGCTGCACTTCGAAACGAGGGCCGGAGGGGGCACATACAAGGGCCAGGGATGTGCAGACAGGGGCCAGTGGGGTGCAGATAAGGGCCAGGGGGGCACAGATAAGGGCCAGGGAGGGCACAGGCCAGGGCCAGGGGGGCACAGACAAGGCCCAGGGAGGTGCAGACAGGGGCCAGCGGGGTGCAGATAAGGGCCAGGGGGGCACAGATAAGGGCCAGGGAGGTGCAGATAGGGACCAGGGAGGGCACAGGCCAGGGCCAGGGGGCACAGACAAGGCCCAGGGAGGTGCAGACAGGGGCCAGTTGGGTGCAGATAAGGGCCAGGGGGCACAGATAAGGGCCAGGGAGGTGCAGACAGGGGCCAGGGAGGGCACAGGCCAGGGCCAGGGGGCAAAGACAAGAGCCAGGAAAGTGCAGACAGGGGCTGGGGGGCACAGACCAGGGTCAAGGGGGCACAGACAGGGGGACACATACAAGGGCCAGGGTGGTGCAGACAGGGGCGGAGGGGTTCACAGGCCAGAGTCAGGGGCACAGACAGGGGCCAGGGGGGGCACAGGCCAGGGGGGCTCAGATAAGGGCCAGAGGTGCAGACAGGGGCCAGGAGGGGGCACAGGCCAGGGTCAGGAGGGCACAGACAGGGGCCAAGGGGCACAGGCCAGGGCCAGTGGGGGCTCAGATAAGGGCCAGAGAGGGGCAGACAGGGGCCAGGAGGGGGCACAGGCCAGGGTCAGGAGGGCACAGACAGGGGCAAGGGGGCCACAGGCCAGGGCCAGGGGGTATAGACAGGGGCCAGGGGGTGTAGATAAGGGCCAGGGGGGTGCAGGCCAGGTCCAAGGGGTGCAGATAAGGGCCAGAGGGGGTGCAGACAAGGGCCAGGGAGATGCATAGAGGGGCAAGGGAGGGCAAAGATGAGGGCCAGGGGCTGCACTGAAAGGGCCAGGGGGGCACAGGCAATACGCACATACCTTAAAAGCCAAGGAGTGAGTGATGTGCGCTCACTGCTGTGCAGATTCGGTGCTGCTCCTCTTGCCTGCCACGCTTCCTCTCTCTCCTGCCACACTCTCCAGTCAGGACAAGAACTTAGTGGGCAGGCTTAATGAGCATAGCACGCTAGTGGACGGCATCGGGCGCTATGCTGGCAGAGACAGGCAGTAAGAAGAATCAACAGGGGGGAGGGGCTTGTCAGCGGTCAGGGACTGATGATGTCACTGCACTGTGTGTGAAGGGCCCGGCCTGAGATAATCCTGCTGTTTTCTTACACTGCTCCCAGGTGGACGGGCCCCTTGTCAGAGCGGGCCCCGAAGCAGCCACTTCCCCTGCTTCCCCGGTAGTTATGCCACTGCGCAGCACTACCAAAAAATGTGCTTAAAGCAAAAAGTGATTTATTTCACCAGGATGGATGCTTGAGAAAAGTCCCAGTGTGAGGACTGAAACGTCGCTCCTGGTGAAATAAATCACTTTTTGCTTTAAGCACATTTTTTTGTTAGTGCTGTGGATTTGTTCTAATATATATATATATATATATATATAAATATATATATATATATATATATATGGTAACATGGCAAAAAGGCACAAATCTTTTCAGAGCTCCTTAGAAAAATGAAGGGTGGAATCAGATTGGTTGCTATGGGCAACTAAGCCAGTTTTCCTTTACACCAATTTTGATAACTCAGTGTGTCTTCCCAGTAGAATTTACTTCATTTTTCCCCTATAGGGAAGGTGATGTTAAAATGCAGAAGAAAGCTCCGTGGGCTCCAACATTCCAAGTTTTTGAAAAGAAGACAGAAAGACAAAAAAAAATCAGTTAAAGGGGTTGTCCGAGTTATTTTTTTGTTCTTTATATGTTTCTAACTTGTCAGGTATAACAACTTTCCCATATACTTTGTGTTTCCAAAGCTGCTGGTTTCTCAGAGTTGACTCAGGGTCACATGACCTGTGATGTCACCTTATCTCTCTGCTCTGTGATGTTTAGTTCACAAGCCTCAGAGTTCAGATAACAGTCTGTACACGAGACGTCACTGGCCACGCCCCCTTTCTTTGCCGGGCTCCTGCTATCTGCTCTCCCTGGTTTCCTTCAGATAAAACATTAACCCCTTCAGCCAGAACACACTGAGGGCTCAAGGCTTTAGAACAAACAGTAGCTGCAGCAGTGAGAGGAGACAAATGCTGGGCAAGGAGCTATAGAGGAATTGTATTGTACAAGAACAGGTAGGGAGAATTTCCTGTGTGTATCAGCAGTGTCATTGTACAGCTGGGACTTGTAGTCCTACACATACAACATGCTGCTGAGTATGCCAGCAGGCAGACATGTCACTCAGCAGTATTCATTCCCTTTGCAGAGAGGGGGGGAGAAGGGGCTGAGATTGTTGTTATTGCATGTAAACAAAGACCAGAAGAGAACCAGGGAAATGAGGAAATATGGATTTTTTTTGCCTAAAACTTGCTTAACTTAGTTATATATTGCTGCCCATCAGATTTGAAGTGCTATATATTTTTTTTCATAACTCGGACAACCCCTTTAAAGGGATTCTGTCACCTAGTTTAAGCCTATAGAGCTGAGGACATGGGCTGCTAGATGGCCACTAGCCCGTCCACAATATACTTTTCCTATTGCTGTGTGTGTCTTTGTTTAGTAAAAAAAACGATTTTATTCATATGCTAATTCTGGTTATAAGGAGCCCAAGAGGCGGTTACCAATATTCCTGGATCCCAGCCGTGCCCACTGTGAAGGAGCCCAGCACCGCCCCGCATCCTCTCATCTCCTCCTTGCTCCCCCGACTTCACGCTTTCAGAGCGCTGTAATCTCGCGCGAGCCATCTCGCGCATGCGCAGTTCGTTCCCTGATGCTGATGCCAGCACAGGGAAGGAACAGTTTACTAGCGCTGACAAGCGGCGTACTTGCGCATGCGCGAGATTACGGCGCTCTGAAAGCGTGAAGTCGGGGGAGCAAGTAGGAGATGAGAGGATGCGGGGCGGTGCTGGGCTCCTTCACAGTGGGCACGCTGGGATCCAGGAAGATTGGTAACCGCCCCTTGGGCTCCTTATAACCAGAATTAGCATATGAATAAAATCGTTTTTTTTACTAAACAAAGACACACACAGCAATAGGAAAAGTATATTGTGGACGGGCTAGTGGCCATCTAGCAGCCCATGTCCTCAGCTCTATAGGCTTAAACTAGGTGACAGAATCCCTTTAATGAACAAAAACATCAAGATCAACAAAAAGCTTGTGCAGTACCACAGGTCAGTATTTGCAATTGTTTACTGTTTTAAATGCAATGTTATGTAATGTAATGTAATATGATGCTATGTCATTTATTCCTGCAGGGGAGGTAATGGCAGTGGTTGGCAGGAACAGAGCTAACCATCCGGCTCTTCCCCTCATGGTGGGAGTGCGCTGGTCCTACTTCTTGCCAGGAGGAGCAGTCCCTGTTTAGATAGGAGAGGAGAGGGAGTTTATGTTCAGATAGTGTGTGTGTGTGAGGGGGGGGAGGGAGGGTGAGGAAGCACATGTCAGAGCTCCTAGTCCTAGGTCCCGTATCTTATTCCCCAAGAGACCAACACTCCAGAGAGATGAGCAAAATTGTGACATGACAGCAGAGTGACCAAAAAATGCAGCCAAAAAAGTGCAGAAAGCAAAAGTGCAGAAAAACACCAGCAAAGACTTATGTATCAAAGCAGCCTAAACCCTGTTTATATGGTGGACAGCTTTATAAAGAAGCAGATTCCTTATATTTGTTAGGATTATATCCGGAAAAAAAATCTCTGTCCTTATGTACAGTTGCAACTTGCCAGGATACAATAACTCCCCTCCTGTCATGAGGTGTGATCTTTCCCTTCCAGCTAGAGCCTGATTTACCTAAGTACTTAACAAGGAACTCAGTAGGAGTCTGCCATACTAATGAAATGTAAGACTTTAATAGCTACTACAGAAAGTGATGGATTTGGCAGCAATTATGAGAACAATTTTGCTGAAGTGTTAATTGCACATGATAAGTAATACAAACACTCAGATTGTTAACCTCTTCATTAATTGTGTTTTGAATCATAATATGTGTTGACTGGCGGGCAGATTGCATTAACCCTCAGACAGTATGCAGATCCCTCTGAATTACCATTGAAAACCCAGGTAGTGCTACTGAACTACATTCGCCTGGGTTCACACTAGGGTTTCCTCAAGTGCATTTGTTTTCTTTTTCCATGCACCAAACCAATTGAATGATTCCTCTATAAAATGTCAGAATCTGTTAGTTTTCTATCAGTTTCTGTGGCATTTCATATTATATTTTTTGTCTCCATTTAGAACAGGTGCAATTGTACAAAAATGGTCCGGATTCATAAGTTTGAATTCATCTATGCTATTTTGCTGCAGTATTTGGAGCACTTTTTTGAGATCCAAAAGGAAGAGTCTACAGGAAAGACTGATACTTATCATCTCCTTTGTGTTGATTAAAAAAACTGCACCAATGTGAACTAACCGCTAATTCTAATTCTGCAGGCAATTGTCAGAAAGGAAGCGTTTCTTCCTGACAAGTGCCTGCTCCTCAGCGGAGGAAACCACTGCATTTACACGCAGCAATCTTCTCCACAGTATGGGGAGCAGTGATCGCTAATGTCATTGCTCGTCTTCATACAGACTTTTACACAGCATGATCTGTTGTCGGCAAACAACAATTTTTGTGGGTGCATGATTGATACGATTAACCATTGAACAAGTGTTTCGCTTGTTCATTGGGTAATCAATGGCACCTTTACACCAGCAGATACTCACCATTGAGTGTTCCTATGAATGCTTGTTAGCGTTCATCTGGTGGAGAATCGGCCCGTGTAATGGGATCTTTAGTCTTAAAAGTGTTGTCTCACAATCCCCTGTTAAAAAAAGCCTCAGAGGTCGTATGTTATGCCTGAAGGAAACTAGATCTTGGCTGTCCATGTAATCCAGTATTAGAGGTAAGTGAATAGATTCTAAAAAAAACAATTTCAACCCAATTTTTCAAAAAATTCAGGTGGAACTCGAATTTTTGGCTATTCAATTCAGACAAATTTCTTAAAATTGAATCAGCCACACAACGATCGACATTTGCCACCAAAAAATTTGAAATTGTGAACCATTTTTCTAAAACATAAAAAATCCTACGGTGCAGTTTGTTTTTAAAGAGTGTGTTTGTTACCCCAGCAGCCTTGCTTTTTAACCATAGCCTTACATGTCACAGTCTCTTTAAGATTACTAATGCTGCCCTGGCATTAAAGAGCTTGAAAGGAAATGCATACAGTCCTAGGAGACCTCAGAATGTCATCCACAACTTTTCAGGGCATTTGGAGCACTTTTGCGTCAAATTTAATCAGACCTGAATCGAATTGCCCCAACCGATTTGGTCAAATCGAATCCAAATTTCAAGACATTCGCTCCCCACTATCAATTATCTGTTCTGACACATAGAGGGTTATCCTGGGGATCCCGCCTCTATGATATCTATATGATGTAATATGTTTTGTTTTGTCATTATACCACTAAACATTTCGATTTATGTGCCTAATAGCGTATTCTCATTCTCACACTACGTTTGCTGATTTTTACTACTGTGTAAGTCTGATGGAACTGTGAGTCAGAAAGTCAAGAGCACATAGTAAGTGTCTGTTAAATGAAGGTATTAAAGGGTTTAGGAATGTCCTTTTTGACAAAACACACAAGGAAAGGAAAGTTTAGTAATTGTGTCCCTGTAAAAGAGTACATCGTGTTATGGTATGAGACGAGATCATACAGGGGAGCTAGTCATAAGAATGAAGTTGCTAAGTAGGTGAAATGTTTGCCTGATGGTAGTAAGAGTCTGAGGGACCTACCTTATCTGAACAGAGGAGCCCCTGTGTCTTTCCAACATGCCAGAACAATGTCACTAAACTAATACCACAGGCCAATCTATGTGAAACCGACTGTGACTTCATGCATGACAGATATGAAGTCAGGCATGGGGCAGGTCAACTTAGGCTGAAACTGTGACTGGCTGTAAGGAAAAGAGGCACACGTGGCCATCCTGAGGACAAAATGTTTGACGTCACTTCCATGTCAGTAGTAATTCATTGTGAATGAAGCACTTTATGTTTCATATCTGACGAAAGTACGTAGTATATTTCTTATTGCAATTTTGATAAATATTTAGGATTTACCAAGGTGTCACTTACAGTAATTCCAGGTGCGGACACAGGCAGCAGGGGGCCCCTGTGCAAGGAATGTGTCTGCCCCCCCCCCCCCCCCGCCTTTCCCAAAACAAATTCTCAACCTAACCAATGGTGTCCTAACATTACATATAGCAATACAAAACACACAGGGTAAGGCTACTTTCACACATGCAGCACTAAGCTCCAGCCACCTGATTTGGCAGAGAATGCAAGAAATTGGCCAGGCACAAACTCAGGCATGCAGTAGTTTGTGTCCCGCTGATTCTCGCATTTTTGCCAGATTGTGGCCGGATCTCTGCCAGACCCCATTATAGTTAATGGGGCCGGTGGGCATTCTGCTTCCAGCAGTGCCGGATTCAGTGAATTCCAGAAGGCTGTTCTCTGCTGGACCAGCCTGCCAGAATCACTAACTCAAATGTGAAAGTAGCCTAATACAGTGCCACATACCTCTTGCATCCAGTGACGTCTTCTTAGATATAGATGTTCTCTTTCCTCATCTTCTCCTTTCAGACCAGACCGCCATGATTATTTCTTCCAGCCATCTCTTCTCTCTGTGGAGTTTGACAAATAGACATCTTAGTTTCCTACTTTTCTATCATTCTCCCACCTTCTTGAACTCCCCATCCTGCCACTCCCCAATACTGTACCTGCTGTGCTCCCCAAAACTATACTGCAGAAACAGTCCCCCTCAAATACTACCACCTTCAGTAATTATTGGCACACAGTGCCCTAAAAAATAACTGCACCCAGGAAATAGTGTCCCTGACACTAAATTATAACCAAAATGTTCCCCAAAAATAACTGTGCTAAGCTGATACTGTGCCCCCCACCGTAATAGTGCTCCCCAAAGTCCCACCAATAGAAATAATTAGTGCCATCGGCCAGCCAATGTCCCCATAGTGCCATCATAATGTGTGCCAATGCCCCCTACTGTGTGCCCAAAAAACCCTCTTAGTGTCCTCAATTCAGCCAAAGTCTGTAAGTTCAGCCATAGTGCCCCCACTGTGTGCCAGATAGTTCACTTAGCAAAGCTTAAATGAAAAAAATAAACACTTATACTTACCTCCTTGCCTCTTTCAGCGACACGATGCAGGCCTCCTCCGGCCTGTGTCCCGCACTGTCATCGCGCCGCTTGTGCTGGCCTCTGATAGGCTACAGGCCTAGTGCCTGCAGCCTATCAGAGGAACGGGGAAGGGAGACGCCTCTCCCTCCCTTGCCCCGCAGTATCCATCTGTATCGCCGTTCTAAGGTCGGCGATACAGATGAATATAGATATGAGCACTTCCACAATGGAAGCGCTCATCTCTCCCTGCCCTGTTGCCGGTAAGAAAGGGCCCCCTCCGCCCCTCTGTAATTTTGCTGTTCGGCTGGTGGATCCTAGCTTGTTTTATGATATGCTTTATATTATGTCTACAATATTTTCACTGTAAATGCTGAATTTAGTCAGCTGCTAGGCATAGAAATGTGGTGTCCGTGCATGCTCTACTTTTTTGCAGTGCAGACCGTCGGATGCGGAATGCGGACCCCATTCGAGTGAATGGATCCGCAATCCGCATGCAGAGGCCCTATGGTTGGTGCCCATGCATTGTGCATTTGCGGTCCACATGTATTTTTTTTACCCCTTTAATCACACCTGCTTTTTTTAGTATACAATGTAATGTTTAAAAAGTCAAATTTGAAAAATTTGAATGGTAACAAGAAAAGTGGGCATTGTCTCCCAAGAGATGTATTTTAGGTCACATTTATTGAAAATGCCATAAATTTATACCTCTATAGATTAGAATTTTTGCCTGTCTGAGAGGTTTAAACTCTCCAGATTTATTAGAGGAGTTGGTGGATTTGCAACTCCACACAGACAATGTAATTGCATTGGGCCCCAGAGATCACATAGGCCCCCTGCTGCCCCTGAAAGCCTAGTTCTCTAAGCAGCAGCACCACTTTTAACTGCATCCACATCCTCAGGACCTGGATACAGTTGAATACAATGGTGAAGCAGGGAGCTGTTATCGATCATGTATTATTATAATGCCTGCTGCTCCGAGCTGCCAGACAAACCAGAGAAGATCTGCAGTGAGAGATCTACTCCGTTGTGGGAACATGAGCTAGACCAGTATTCAATTTGGAATATGTTGGGGGCATATAAAGAATACTATATTGTGTTGGGGGCACATATTGTATTGGGGGCATATACAAGGGCATTATATTATGTTTGGGGTACATAGGGGACATCATAATGAGGAGTCATACTGTGTGAGGGGCACATAAGGGAGCATTATACTGTGTGGGGGACATATAAGACATAACTTGGAGCCACAGAAATACCAAACCCGCCCTTGATTACAGACATACATATTTTAATAAATTTGATGCAAATCACTCCAACTCATTCACACCTTCATTTTGACTTTTCACAGCTTAACCTAGGCCAGTGACGTCACCTTCATCGGTCATGTGACCTAGTTGAAGCTCAATCCCAATACAGTAAAAGGGCCTGAGCTGCAATACAAAGCACATTACCATACAGTGTAGGGTTTCTTCAAGTAGCTAATCTTTGTCGGTACTGGGACTCAAACCTCCACAGATCAGATACTGATGATCTATGTTGACGAGGGGTCATCAGTATGAAACATATAGAAAACCCTTTTAAATAGACCGATCTTAGTAAATGTGGCCATTTTTCCAAGGTGTACACATCAATGTAATTCAGATATCCTGAGGCCTACAGAATTAAGATACAGCTGGCAAGGCCGTGTCAAAATGTGGAAGGGTGTACTAGCAATGTTCCCTTTCACAGCAGTAAAGTCTCCAACAGCCTTAAACAAGCACGGTACCTTACTGACTGACTCCAGTGCATGGCCTTGCAGATACTGGACCTTGTATTTCTTCCTTTCCTCTCTCTATCTGTAGTAATGTCTGCAATGGCTTTCTTGGGGTTAATGTCTCAGAGACGGTGATTCTCTGTGACTGAGGCCTACTCTTCTGAGGAGAGAGCACAGGCAGCTCCTCTCTCTTCCTCAGCTAGACTCAAATTCACTGTGAACTAGGGGTGGACCTAAGTCCATCTCCTTGTTTCCTAGAAGGGGTACAGTCAGGATTGTTAACTTTGACCTATCCATATAAAACTATCAAGGGTACAATGCAGTAAATCAGAACACTACGTTAGACCAAGAAACACAATAACAATAAACCTTTTACAAGCACCCTGTTCTGGGGAACTGCACATATATTTTCTGCAGCAGAAATCCAAGGCTGACCCTTCAGATTTCTTCTGCGGATGTGCCGCAGAATTGCAGTTTGTCTGTAAGGCATCCACAAGGGGACTGACCCTATTTTCCAAGGGTGTAATCTTTGTGGTCTCTGCCCAAAATAAGTGACAAGCCACTTATATCTGCTGAGGAAAAATCAGCAGCAGGCAAGCATTATGAAGAGGAATGCTTATGGTTTAGAGATCATTGTTACAGGAATATCTTGCAGAAAATCCACACGGCTATAACATATCAAAATATGCATTGAAGAAGATAAAAATATATTACTGATAAGATAATTATACATAACATAATGAAGTTATTCACCTTTGTACTATATTTGTGTACTTAGTTACCTAACCTTCTCTTCTACACAAGGGTCTGCAGGCCATGCTTCTGGGGAAGACCTTGAAATTGAGGTTTACTTCCATCAACAATGCTGAATACTCCTCCTCTGCCCTTGGCAGCTTCTGATTACTTTGGATTTTATTAATGATGGTGGTGGGGGCAGGGAGTTAAGATAGAGTAAGAGGAGTCAAAATTCTCTCTTGACAATGTCCACAAGGCCTAACCTTGGCTGGTATGCCATTGACAGTGATAAATGCTAATAGGTATCAGGAGTATCCTAAGTCATGTTTTGCTTTTTGTGGTATTTCTTTTCCGACCTGGGGCTAGTTTTGCTCTTCTTCCTGTACTGCAATTTATTAATCAATAGCAACTTAAACTGCAAGTTTGTACAGACAAGATAGGAAGTCGTTGTACTGTCTATGTAGAATGGATTGCATACAAAACATATAAAGTTATTTTGTACGTGATTTGTCACCCGCAGTTGACAGGTTAGCTTACATGCATGGACTCCAGCTGTTCCCTTTTAATTAAATAATCTTTATTCATTATTTATATATACATATTCTGCAGTGCTTCGTAATACTGAATGTAAGAAACCATGGGACAAAAGTGGATTAGTCCAGGCCAGAAAACTAAATGCACTTATTTACAGTAATAAACAATGTTCATCGTATCAACGTAAAGGGTTAAGGTATCCCAGTAAAACTCCTACAAGTTTTGAGTCAGATTCTCCTTGCTGGCTGAGGCAAGCTCATGTTATTATACTTGGGATTTCATTCCCATCAGATGCAAACAGAAAGAGGCATTAAAAATGTTGAAGAACAGGAATAGATTTAGCTGGAGTGTTCAGGATCAGGGAGTGGCCCTCTGTACCTGCTGTGGAAAGGATTCAGAGCACCAGTACTCAATGTGTGGAGGTATAGTGCAGAGGAAACACATGTGCTGGAAAATACTTCTTTTTATACACAATACTTAACGCTTTCCTAATAACTACCCTTACCACAATACTCAGGTTGCTTCCCTCTTTTCTAGTGAGGCTAGTCAAAATTGAATTTTCTCGACCCCGTACCCAGACATGTGACTTTAAAGTGTTTTTCTGGAACACGTCATCCATATCTGATTGGTTGGAGTCTGACTCCTAGTCTGACTCCTGGCATGCCCGCCAATCAGTTGTTTGAAGAGGCCATGGTGCTTTCATAAGTCGGACGCTTGCCAATCAGATATTGATGACCTATCCTGAAGATAGGCTTTCAATACTGAACTCCCAGAAAACCTCTTTAAGTTACTGTGTCCCAATGCAAAATTTGTGCCATTTATACTACTGGTGTGTTCTTTGGGTCCCCTCAGGCACCAGGGCCTGGGTGAGACTGCTACATCTGCACCTGCTGTAGATACATTGATACGCCTACTCTTAGGGTCCATTCACACGTTGACAAAATGGGTCCGCATTCAATCCGCAATTTTGCGGAACAGGTGCGGACCCATTCATTTTCAATGGGGCTGCAAAAGATGTGGACAGCACACCATGTGCTGTCCACATCCGCACTTCCGTTCTGCAGCCCCGCAAAAAAATAGAACATGTCCTATTCTTGTCCACAGCCACGGACAAGAAAAGGCATTTTTATTATAGTGCCAGCCATGTGCGGTCCGCAAAATGCGTAAAGCACATGGCCGGTGTCCGTGTTTTGCGGATCCGCAATTTGCGGACCGCAAAACAGTTGCGGATGTGTGAATGGACCCTTAATAGTACTTCCACACAGAAAGGACATAAAGTAAATATTCTATCTTTCAGTCACTTTTATTGAAAATTTTCACATGAAAAACAGTACAACAGAGAGTACATCATCTAAAAGTCGATATAAAAGCCATGACATATATACCTCTTTTTTACAAATATGGAGCAAAAACAAATAGTCATATAACAGTTTCAGACAGTTTCAGAAGGACTCAGACGGGAAGTCTCAGTGTATTTGTCGGATTCGAGGTCATACAGGACATCCAGGATCCCCTTTATAGGAGAAACTTTTTAAAGAGGTTCTCCAAGAGTATAAAATGTCACCTCATATGCTGAGCCCCCCACATGGAATATGCTTACCCCACTCCCCGTGCCACTCCTGGTCCCTGCAGGCGCTGCTGCTTCTGCCTGCACACAGATGAAGACATCCGGTGTCGGGGGGAGCAGCCAATAGCAGCCATGGACGGGGACGAGCCTCTCTAGCGTCACCCACAATGCTAGGGAGGCTCGTCTCCGTCCCCGTCTTCCATTGGCTGCTCCCTCCGACACCGGCCATTATTATTTCATATAGGCATACAGTATGTACTCAGGATATAATTTCTGCAGGCGATGGGATAATTGTGGTTTTCCAGCATCTGGTAATTGCCAATCTAGTCGCTACAAACAAATGAGCAATCTGGACCCGATACTGTGCCTGACTGATGTACATACCCATAAAAAAACAGGGCCCAACAGAGAGATTTTTCACTGGATATACCACAAAATCTGGATGCAATCTCAAATATCTCCGTCTAAAGAGTGGTCACATGTGGACAGGTCAATAGAATATGTAGTAAAGTGCCTCTATTCCTGCATTGTCACCAACAAAGATGGAAAGTGCCAGGAAATACTGGGGTCTGTCTGGAGTAAAGTACCATCTCAAATAGGTACTGTGGAAAGCTGAAATGAATCGGAAGGCTGCCACCAAAAAAAGTGTGAATTTAAGAAAGGTTTGTTTGGAACCTATGGTTGCATATAATGGCTTAATACCTGATTTAGCGTTAGGCAGTATCGGGGAAGTCCAAAGCTCTAGCAATCCCCTATTGGCAACCATCTGATGGAGCTTTGGAGAGCAGTAAGTGTCGTAGCCGAAGGAATTTAAAGAAGTCACCTCGGGGGATATTAAACTCCCGTTGCAACTTAGTGAATATTCTGACCTGGAATTGTAGGTGGAAAATATACAGTGCTTACAGCAGCAGCAAAGTGGATAAGATTTTACCAAATCTCACCCACACACCGCAAAAAGAATTTATGTTGAATATGAATTAAAGCTGCAGCATGCCAAATTATGCTGCTGATTTCTACCATGGATTCACCCTTTGCAATGCATTGGGTGAAATGACGTCAGTGCCACAGCAAATTAAACAACAAATCCACATGTAACTTCCTGCAGTAGATTTCAGCTCTGGAGCATGGACAGCAATAGATATGAAAGTCACAAAAACATTTCAATTTTGCAAACTTGCCCCAGTTGAGGGTGGTGCAGAAAAACTGTCATAGCATTGCTAGATGAAGTGTTAGGTTCAAAGATGCACAAAATTTAACAAACAACATGCAATGTTTCATAAATTGTCACAAAGTACGCCAAACCTCATGATACATTCCCCCAAGGTATTTTAGTCTCAGAGGACAGCAGGATGTCACCGTGGAAAGTAGGAAAAAGCAGGAATTTTCATTTTACAAAGAACTATGATAATGTACATGCAAGGGCAAATACAATTACATCACCATGTTCTAACTGAAATCAACTCTCTATATGTAAACTTCCTGACATGCTTATGGTGGTTCTGTGCTCATTATACAGCAAACAATCTGAGAACACACAGCTGCCATGTACAACATCGGGGTGCAACAGAACAGGGGCCCATAGGAGAAGGATTTCAGGCTAAAGGTCCTATACACACTAGTTTATTGTCAGCTTAACCCTTTGAGAATGGCCATTTCAGCTGCCAATCTAATGTGCATGGTGAGCGTCCAGTTCTATGACAGCAGATGATGTTGTAGAGGAGAAGGATTACGAAAACTGATCCTTGCCTGATCCTTTTGTTCTTCCAGGATATAAGCCATCACCAGACGTGTCTCTATGTGGCTTTCTACTCTATGCTCATTGAAAACGCATGCATGCGTAGGTCAACTGAATCCTACATGTATGAGTAGAGTAAGCTGCTGCAAAATGATTGTCTAATATATATTTCCTGGTCAGTCAAGCTGTGGCATAATTAGTTGGTTCAGCCGATATACCGTACATCTAATGTGTATGGCCAGATTAACTCAGACCATCAGCACAAAATGGAGCCAAGCTAGAGACAGAAATGTAAGCTCTGCCCAATGGAGCAGATGATAAAGGAGCCAAGTAAATGAGTAACTTGTGGTGTTACGCAAAGGTGTTATAAAATCCACAGTGGAAAATCTACTTTTTTACCAAGTAATATTGATGTTAAGAGTTTTGGTGGGTTTTACCTAATAAAATTATAAAAATCATAGCATTATCAGTGTTTGCTTCTTGAAAGGCGTGATCTAGAGTGTCAAGAAGGTGTCACTGATTTGGAGAGATTGCAGGAGATAGGTGCAAGTAAAACCAGATGAGTCAGAAGTGGTTAGGAAGTAAGACATAATCCTGAACCAGTTTAGTCCCAGAGTTATCACTGACCCAAGGCTTTATCTTGTGGATAAGAATTAAGGCTTTGACCTTTGTGGGATGATCTTTATGGAATCTCTGAAGATTAGCAGCTGTAGGAAGTACAGGTCTGAAGTTCAGTGCACACCATTGCCATCTATTATCTTTTAAAGACTTTTCCATGTAAAAATAGAAATACAATTCTTTCATCTTCTTTTCACTATTACTGTAAGGAGAATGATTAACCTTCCCTTTGTATAACTAAAAATGACATGATAACCAGGCTAAATACACAATATCAGTGTTAAAACTGTAAGGGCCCTATTAGACCACAAGACGTTCGGGACAATAATCAGGAATAGGTGTTCATAGGACCCTTAGTTCCTAAAAATTGGCCTGTATAATCGAGCAGCCGATCATTCTGTAAATGAGCAAGCGCTTGTACGTCAGCTGATGGGCATCTTTCATCAGAATGAAAGGTGCCTGATTACCGGGGGACATCTCCTTGTATAATAAGCGATGCGCTGCCGATAATCAACAGAACTGAATTAGCATGAAAAGACTGTGGTAGCAATTGTTCCTCTTCCACTTAATTTGCCTTGGCCTGTGTAACCAGGCCGGTGCAAATGAAAGCCATTGGATGTGTTATCATCCAGCGGTGCTTGTGCTGTAAGGTCAGTGTAATGCCCCTTTCACACGAGCGGGAGACTCGCATGTCTCCCGCAACGCATCTACAGGGCTGGACTCGGCACTGACAGGGATCGCATAGCATTATATGCGATCCCAGTCAGTGCAGGAGTCCAGCCCTGTAGATGCGTTGCGGGAGACATGCGAGTCTCCCGCTCGTGTGAAAGGGGCATAAGGGAGAGTTCACATCTGTGTTTGAATTTCCGTTCTTCTGTTCCATCTCAGGGATAGAAAAATGAAAAAAAAAAAATGTTTCCAGTATTATGCCTATTCAAAAGAATAGGAAAAAATGTCTGTCAGGATGTCTCTGTTTCCATCCTTTCTGTTCAACAACATCTTTTTTGCAGGACAAAAAAAATGCTGCTTGCACCATTTTTTCTCCAGCATAAAAAGACGGAATAAAACGGAAAGTGATGGCTGAGTTTTGTTTTACATTAAAGTCAATGGCATGATACTTCGAATGGCATCCGTCATTTATACTGTTTAATGGATCTGTATTCTTTTTACGCATGCGCAATAAATAGAACAAAAATGGATGTGTTAAAACAAAATCAAAACAGATGTGTAAATAACACTTTGAACCGCCATCAGGACGGAGTCGTCAGACGGATCCGTTCAAAATAAGAGAAACTGAGTCTCCGTTTTGGTAGATCCGTATAAAAATACAGCAAATTTGTTTCCGTTTAGACAGATCTGTTATAACGGATCCGTTATTACAGATCTGCCAATGCAGATGTGAACCCTGCCTAATACAGGCTTTAACCTCACCACAATCTCAGCAAAACAAAACCTGGAGGTGTGGAGTTGTCATAAAGCATCCTCAAGTTATTGCCAAGTATACAGGAAGTATGGCATAGTATGTATGTAATGTTCATACCGCTACTGTTGATATGGGTAATAACTGCCAGATTTTGGTTTCTGAGGGTGTCCATTAAATTCAAGAGCAGGGTTGGGGTGCACATAAATTTGTATAGTGCATGTATCAACTGTGCTTAACTCTATTATGTCCTACAGAGGAAAAAATTCCATCTTGCCTAACTGCCGAAACACCGTCCTGAGAAGGGCAACCCTATCCAGAGCCTTGCTCTAATGTAAATAGAACTACAGTGCTCCTAACAATACTCCCGACATGACATGTTTCTGCTCACTATGAAAGAACCCATCAGGGAGATATAGTAACAAGGGGATATAAGTAGACAAAGAAGGGACTGAACCAACCTTGATGACCTGGCATTCTCAGTTCTGTCATGCCTAGTTTGTTGCTCAGTCAATGGACTGGGACAAATATAGCTGCTGCGGCCTGTACGACGTCTAGCTAGACGATGCTAGGTTATATAGATTACCGTGCAGATAGGATTTGATAAACATGATAATATAACTTTAGCCAAATAATTTATTAGATTTTTTTACAAACTTTTAACAGTGTGCCTTGGAGAAAACAGAAGGTGATGTGCTTATGCATTGTCCCACTGCAAGTGTTAATGTCACTGTATTTTGTGAATTATATGTCCCATAGACTGTATACGGAGATGTTTCCCTAGCTTCTGTTGCTAGGCAGTGCTGGCACCACCCCTTCCTCTCTAGGAGGAAGTTAGTTCAGTCTAGTGTAAGCTGTGGAAGAGTAAGCAACAAAGAGCTGATAGGGAAAACCTCTTAAACCTCATTCACACGTCAGTGTTTCACGGACGTGTTCTGTACGTGTTCTCCACGGACAGCACACATCCCCATTCATTTTAATGTGTGTGTAAAGACATCAGTGTTTCATCATGGTCCGTGGGTCAGTGTTTTCAGCACGGATGCATGTCCTATCTTGATCCGTGTTCCCGGATCCCTCACGCCCATTATAGTCGATGGGTCCATGAAAACCACGGATGCAACATGGATGCCATCCGTGTTTCACGGATCATTAAGAAGAGATGCTTTGAAAATTATTTTTCAGCTGTTCAGTGTCAATGAAACACGGATGCAACACGGACAGCAAAACACAGACCCAAGGACCCAACACGGATCCTTCAAGGACAGCTTCACGGATGCCTCACTGACCACCTGCTCACGTATTTGAGCATGGACACGGACGTGTGAATGAGGCTTTACTCTGTGGATTATGAGCATAAAAGTGACAGCATATGTGTCAGCCTTTGAGGAAAAAAGCTACTGATTTTGGTGGCCACTAAGAGAAAGCAGAGCATTTGCTAGAGAAAGGTAAACAGATTTACATTGTGGCTACAGACTTCTCTGCAGAATGGTCGAGGCAATATGCTTCAGATCCCCCACCACATCAATAACTTTATTCTGTGGGTCAGTATGATTACAGTGATACTAAAATTGTATTTTTTGCTCTGTTTTAATACTTTTGGAAAAATTTAACTTGAAAAAAAATTCTTTGCATCTCTATATTCTGACACCTATAACATTTTTATATTTCAGTCTGCGGAGCTGTGTACGGGCTCTTTATTTACAGGGAAATCTTTAGTTTGTATTGGCATCATTTTGGCATATGTAATGACTTTTTGATAATTTTTTTTTTCAAATTCAAATTTCTTTTTTTTTTTGGGGGGAAGCGAAAAGACCAAAAAATAGCGATTCAGCTATTTTTAATTTTCTTTCTTTTTACATTTTTTAATGTAACATATTCCAGAGTAATATTCGGTAGTATAGATGGATTATTGATAATCATGAATCTAACCTTAGTGTGTATGTCTGTTTGAAATAGGGGATAGGGATTGATGAAAGCGCTACTGAATATGTTGCCGCTATATAAGAAATAGGAAATAAATAAACTTTGTGTTTTATATAATCATTATGTCATGAATATGTAAGATTACAGATCGGTATTCAGTTTTTAAGCTGACATAGGGAAATCTGACTATAGTGATCATTCAGGTGTCATCTCAAAATTCATGTTTTCGGTGACTGTATAACTCATGTAACCATTGCTTGTGCAAACCAGTGCTGTGTTTCCACATTTTCTTCATCAACTTTGTCAGCACACAGACACGCAGCCCTCCACCATCAGAAAGTCATTATGTTCATTGGGAGGTAATTAATTTTTCTTTTAAGCTGCCAAGTTTAGATGATCTTGGAGAGCTAGTTCCTTGGTTGATTCCCTAAGGAACCATTACTGAGAAAACTAAGAAAACAGGACATTATATAAAACAGATCCTCAGACTCCCCTCACTGTGTATAAACACCTCAATTTTCTCTATATACTAACGGAAAACCTTCTAAAGACGTGAGGAATGTTCAGACCTTGGATTTTTCTGTCCAAAATATGAGAAAATAAAAGTGTTCTACAGGTTTTCAAATAAAATTTGGAACAAACAATGAAACAAACCTTGTCAAAACAAAAGATATTCAGCAAATAAATCTTTAATTATGCAATTGATGCTGTTATGGACAACCAATGTATAAGGCACGTCATTCTTAAACCATAACAATAAAGCAGAACAGATTTATATAGGAGAAATATATGAGCACAGATGTTACATAGGAAAATTAAAGAAATAGATGTTATATAAGAGAAATAAAGGAACAGAGATGTTATGTAGAA
The DNA here is from genome assembly GCA_900303285.1 of Rhinella marina. Classification (NCBI taxonomy): domain Eukaryota; kingdom Metazoa; phylum Chordata; class Amphibia; order Anura; family Bufonidae; genus Rhinella; species Rhinella marina. The sequence continues at coordinate 83,745 of ONZH01005986.1, forward strand.
GAAATATAGGAGCCCAGATGTTGTAGGAGCACATATGTTATACAGGAGAAATAAAGGAGCACAGATGTTATATAGAAGTAAAGGGGCACAGATGTTATATAGGAGAAATATAGGAGCACAAATGTCATAGAGGAGAAATAAAGGAGCACAGATGTTATACTGGAGAAATATAGGAGCCCAGATGTTATATTGGAGAAATAAAGGAGCACAGATGTTATTAAGAAGAAATAAAGGAGCACAGATCTTATAAAGAAGAAATAAAGGAGCACATATGTTATATAGGAGAAGTAAAGGAGCACAGATTATATACAGTGGAGGAAATAAGTATTTGATCCCCCACTGACTTTTAAAGTTTTAATACTAAAAAATAAATGAAACGTTTCATAATTTTATGCCAGCTTTATTTTAACAGTGCCACATAGAATATCAAAAGAAAACCGGAGAAAATTACATGAAATGAGAAATAAAAAATAATTAGCATTTCTTTGAGGGAAATAAGTATTTGATCCCCTAGTAAAACCATGACTAATGTTGGCTCCCACAGACCACTGACACACCCTAATCACAGTGAAGTCGTTACCTGGATGAGAGACACCTGTCCCAAATTGTCACCTGTATAAAAGGCCACCTGCCAACAGTCTCAGTGAAACTCCAACATCTCCACTATGGGCAAGACTAAAGAGCTGTCTAAAGATGTCAGGGACAAAATTGTTGACCTACACAAGGCTGGAATGGGCTACAAAGCCATAAGTAAGAAGCTGGATGAGAAGGTGACAACTGTTGGTGCAATTATTCGGAAGTGGAAGAAGTACAACATTACTGTCAATCGACCCAGGCCTGGAGCTCCATGCAAGATATCACCTCATGGAGTCTCATTGATCATGAGAAAGGCTAAAAATCAGCCAAGAACTACACTGGAGGAGACGAGTAATGATCTCAAGGCAGCTGGGACCACAGTCTCCAAAAAAACCATTGGTAATACACTGAGACGTAATAGTTTAAAATCCTGCAGTGCACGCAAGGTTTCTCTGCTCAAGAAGGCTCACGTCCAGGCCCTGCCTCAAGTTTGCCAATGAACATATTAATGACTCCGAGAGAGACTGGGAGAAGGTGCTGTGGTCAGATGAGACCAAAATTGAGCTCTTTGGCCTCAACTCAACTCGACGTGTTTGGAGGAAAAAAATACAGAATATGACCCTAAGAATACCATCCCCACCGTCAAGCATGGTGGTGGAAGTATTATGTTTTGGGGGTGTTTTTCTTCTAAGGGCACAGGCCAACTTCACTGCATTGACGGGAAGATGAACCGCAAAATCCTGGGTGACAACCTCCTTGCCTCCCCCAGGGCACTGAAAATGGGTCGTGGATGGGTCTTTCAGCACGTCAACGACCCAAAACATACAGCCAAGGAAACAAAGGAGTGGCTCCATAAGAAGCATATCAAGCTCATGGAATGGCCTAGCCAGTCTTCTGACCTGAATCCCATCGAAAATCCATGGAGAGAGCTGAAGCTTCGCGTTTCCAAATGCATGCCTAAAAACCTTAAGGATATGGAGATGATTTGCAGAGAGGAGTGGGCCAAAATTACTCCTGAAGTGTGTGCAAACCTTATAAAAAAACTATAAGAAACGTCTGACTGCTGTGCTTGCCAACAAGGGTTTTGCCACCAAGTATTAAATGATGTTTTCCTATGGGATCAAATACTTATTTCCCTCAAAGAAATGAAAATTATTTTTTATTTCTCATTTCATATAATTTTCTCAGTTTTTCTTTTGATATTCTATGTGGCACTGTTAAAATAAAGCTGGCATAAAATTATAAGACGTTTCATTTATTTTTTAGTATTAAAACTTTAAAAGTCAGTGGGGGATCAAATACTTATTTCCTCCACTGTATAAGAGAAATAAAGGAGCAACAATATAGAATTATATAAAAGAAATATAGGAGCCCAGAAGTTTTATAGGAGCCCAGATGTTGTATGAAGAAACTTAGGCGCACTGATGTTATGTAGGAGAAATATAGGATTCCAGATTTTATATAGAAGAAAAATAGGAGCATGGATGTTATATAGAAGAAATATATGTGCAAAGATGTTATATAGAAGAAATATAGGAGAACAGATGTTATATAAAAGAAACATGGGAACACAGATGTTACAGTGCCTTGCGAAAGTATTCGGCCCCCTGGAACTTTTCAACCTTTTGCCACATTTCAAGCTTCAAACAAAAAGATATAACATTTTACATTTTTGGTGAAGAATTAACAACAAGTGGGTCACAATTGTGAAGTGGAATGAAATTTATTGGATCATTTAAACTTTTTTTGTAATAATAAAACTGAAAAGTGGGGCGTGCAAAATTATTCGGCCCCCTTGTATTAATACTTTGTTGCGCCACCTTTTACTGCGATTACAGCTGCAAGTCTCTTGTGGTATGTCTCTATCAGTTTTGCACATCTAGAGACTGAAATTCTTGCCCATTCTTCCTTGCATAACAGCTCGAGCTCTTTGAGGTTAGATGGAGAGCGTTTGTGAACAGCAGTTTTCAGCTCTTTCCACATATTCTCAATTGGATTCAGGTCTGGACTTTGACTTGGCCATTCTAAGACCTGGATACGTTTATTTTTGAACCATTCCATTGTAGATTTTGCTTTATGTTTGGGATCATTGTCTTGTTGGAAGATAAATCTCCGTCCTAGTCTCAGGTCTTTTGCAGGCTCCAACAGGTTTTCATCCAGAATGGTCCTGTATTTGGCTCCATCCATCTTCCCATCAATTTTAACCATCTTTCCTGTCCCTGCTGATGAAAAGCAGGCCCAAACCATGATGCTGCCACCACCATGTTTGACAGTGGGAATGGTGTGTTCAGGGTGATGAGCTGTGTTGCTTTTACGCCAAACATATCGTTTTGCATTGTTTCCAAAAAGTTCGATTTTGGTTTTTATCTGACCAAAGCACCTTCTTCCACATGTTTGGTGTGTCTCCCAGGTGGCTTGTGGCAAACTGTAAACAAGACTTTTTATGGATATCTTTGAGAAATGGCTTTCTTCTTGCCACTCTTCCATAAAGGCCAGATTTGTGAAGTGTTCGACTGATTGTTGTCCTATGGACAGACTCTCCCACCTCAGCTGTAGATCTCTGCAGTTCATCCAGAGTGATCATGGGCCTCTTGGCTGCATTTCTGATCAGTCTTCTCCTTGTTTGAGATGAAAGTTTAGAGGGACGGCCGGGTCTTGGTAGATTTGCAGTGGTCTGATACTCCTTCCATTTCAATATGATCGCTTGCACAGTGCTCCTTGGGATGTTTAAAGCTTGGGAAATCTTTTGGTATCCAAATCTGGCTTTAAACTTCTCCCCAACAGTATCACGGACCTGCCTGGTGTGTTCCTTGGTCTTCATGATGCTCTCTGTGCTTTAAACAGAACCCTGAGACTATCACAGAGCAGGTGCATTTATACGGAGACTTGATTACACACAGGTGGATTCTATTTATCTTCATCAGTCATTTAGGACAACATTGGATCGTTCAGAGATCCTCAATGGACTTCTGGAGTGAGTTTTCTGAACTGAAAGTAAATGGGCCGAATAATTTTGCACGCCCCACTTTTCAGTTTTATTATTACAAAAAAAGTTTAAATGATCCAACACTTCACAATTGTGAGCCACTTGTTGTTGATTCTTCACCAAAAATTTAAAATGTTATATCTTTTTGTTTGAAGCCTGAAATGTGGCAAAAGGTTGAAAAGTTCCAGGGGGCTGAATACTTTCGCAAGGCACTGTATATAGGAGAAATGTAGGAGCACAGATGTTATATAGGAGAAATACAGGGGCACAGATGTTATATAAGAGAAACATGGGATAAATATTATGTAGAAGAAATATGATGCCAGATGATTAAATATTATTTCCAGATGATTCTGATGCAAATACTGTTGGAAGATAAAATAATAAAAATGGCACCTGGAAGGTGGACACATAACATGAACATAGCCAAATGCTCACCGCTGTCTATCTATACCTAATATTATAGTGAGCATTATGTAGAAGCATTACAAGCATATAAGAAGGATCATATCCTTCAAAGATTGGATCAGTACCATGTCCAAGAGGCCCCGAAGGGAATGATTGCTTTGTACAATTTTTCTTTTAGAAAGCTTTACCATCTCGTTCACTGTGTAAGACAAGGACATGTTGGGTCCTCCAGTGTGAGTAACGTTCTTTTTAGCTATTCTTCATTGTGGCTAAGAGATAGGGGTCCTAGAAAATGGCACCCCCTCTACTAACTCGTTCTGAACCTAGGCAACCCCTTAAGTCTGCTTCCACATGTAGGTTTTTGCTGGTGTTTTTCTGCACTTTTGCATTTTTTGCAGGTGCAGAAACACTAGCTCCAGATGTTAGCTGAAGGTCTTTTAGAAATATAAAATGCAGGACACATGAGTGCTTTTTGCTACTGGCATTTTAGTTAATTTTTAGATTTTTTTACCTTCTTGCCATTTTTAAAGGTATTTTCAGATCATCTTCCCTATATGGGGAAAAACACCATGAAGAAAGCGTTAGTGGTAAGACACACTGGGGAAAATTTATGAAACCTTTTACACCATCATGGTGGCATAAAATTGGCAAATTATGGTGCACAGCATGTTTGTACCATAACTTCTGATTTTTTTGAGCTTCTCGACACAAGAAAGGATTTGATCTTAGAGGGAGGTCGGAACTTATTGTTGCCTATAGGGTTTACTATAATTTATGCCAGAAATTGGCGTAAGTTATAGCTCAGGTCTACGCCAGCCCCTAGCTGGCATAGATTTATGTTTCTGGTGCATGGAGTGCTAGAGATGAGCCTAATTTATTAAGAGGTAGCTGGCTCTTATGGGCCCTATTTTGGCTATGGTCCTATTTTACCATAACCTGGGGTCTCCAGGGCATCCTCTAGTTCCCTGGGAGTCATCTCACTTTTACTTCAATGTGAATTTTGGCTTTAAACAATGTGCACGAAAAAAACGCAGCAAAACTGCAAAGTGTGCACTGGATCTGAATAATGTGAGATAAATCAGAGCCATACAAACACCAGAAGAGCATACAAACTCCTGACACATGTGTACTGATCAGGCTAAAAGACATGGTCTCACTACAGCAAAGCAGCAGGGCTAGTCACTTAGACACTGTGCCGCCCAGCACATTTTACTATAAAATGTCCATAAAACTGCTGTGATCTTTTAGTACACATTGGTATTTTAAGCATTCTCTAGATGTTGAACTGATGTATTTCTGCAGGTGGTTAGCGGCATCAGATCTCACTAAGTGTAGATGGTGGTGGTGCTCTGTGGTTGGTTCGGTAAACCATTTATACTTAGTTAAGTGCGCAAGTTTTTATTTATCATGTTCTTATCTGATTTCAAATTGTGTATGTAATATTACCTACAGCACCTGCTCTCTGTCTGTCTGCACTCAGTCACCTGAATTCCACTTTACATTCTCTTTCATCATCAAGATTACATGGATATGTTTCAGAAATTTATGGGAGCCGTTTTAGCAGTTTAATTTGCCTTTTTTATTTCCTCTATCACTTTTATCTCTAAGAGCTGGAATCACACATGTAGTTTTTGATGCAATTTTCAAGTCCAAAACGAGGGGGAAAGTACTGATACGCTTCCTTCTTGTTGGATCCAAGTGGCCTTGCCTAAAACAAATGCATTAAAAACGGCCACAAAAACGGCTCATGTGATTCCCACCAAAGAATTAAAAGGGTTGTCCCACAAAAAATATTCAACAGTATTGAGACCAGCACCTGGATCTGAATACTTTTGTAATTGCATGTAATTAGAAATTTACTATAGCCACTGAGTTATTCAATAAAATACTCCTGTATAGCGCCACCTTTTTGTTTTTTTCTTATTTCTTTGACCTGCTGACTGAGAAGGCCGCGCATGCTCACTTTCATCTTTCAACTGCCTCCTGAGTTGTGATAGGGAGAGCATGGACACGCCCCCTTAGCTGCAGCAGAAAAGACACTCCCCTTGAGCTGTCAGCTTGATATAAATCTAGCAGAGCAATGAATGGGGAGATCTCTGGATCCATGTGAGGTACAGGGCTGGTTCTAGCTTTGTAAGAAAGAGACTGTCATGCTCTATGTGATGGTGTGGTTTTGGATTTTTATTCCTGCCCATTTTGAATAGAAAATTCTTCATGGAATCCATGTCAATAATGGACAGGTCAGTTCTTTTTTTAGGTGCAGTTTTTTAAATCTCAAGCGGGAAAAAAGCGTTGTATGGTTTAACATGGAAAGGTTCTGCATGCATTTGCTGGTGCAGATATTTGACATGGAATCTGCACCAAATTAACACTCCTGGTTTTGGCTGAAAGTGGCCTTAGGGCACGGCCAAACGGTTAGGTTTCAAAAACCAAGAGTGAATTTAAAAAAGAGTAGTTGTATCCGGCCTTTATAGTTTCTCGCTTTTTATGATGCACTCCTTTTGGCTTCCAAAACAGAAACCTGACCATGTGGCCATACCCTTAGTGTCATATGTCATATGGTTTTAATGTTGAATTTTGCTTATGAAGGCAGATTTTCATGTGTGATGTGTGAGCCAATGCAGGACACCATAAACAGGAATAATGAACCTTATACATACACATCACTGATCTGCCACCTATTGCTCACAAAGTGGTGAGAAACTACACATTACCATGAGCTCTGCCAGGGCATATGAACTTGGAATGCCATAGCTGAAAGCTAGCCAATGAAATAACTGGCATTTATACTGGGCAATGTACATCAGCATGTCATCATCAAAGGAAGATGTAAGCCATGCTGGGGATTAAGACTTGTTTCACGGAAGTCAACAGTATGTGTAGTTTATTACTTAAAGAGCATATCTCAGGATCAAGCCTATTAAACCAGACATAATGCCTGGTAGATCTGATCCTGTTGAGTAAAACAATACCTCAATAATGTAGATTCATTGTGCCGTTCTTGTGAAATTTCACTTTTTATTAATATGTAAATAACATGTCTTTGGTGTACCAAGGGAAGGTCACTTTCTCCTCAGAGTACCAGAGGAGATGCTCAGTTTCATCAGGGTGGAGGATGACGTCATTGTCACATGCGGGGTAGTCATCTGCCATGCTGGGGGATTAACAGCTCCCAGAGTATGTTTGCTGTAAGGACAAGTTGTGACTAACAGCTCCAGTTCTTAGAGCAACCTGGTTCACCTCAGCTGGCACCAAAAGAAGCTCTGATCCTGTTTGCTGAACCTTTGATCCCTGAGGTCTGTGATCGTGACATGATTAAACGGGATTATTTCTTTAGATCGGGTCACCGTATTTCCCTGCAAATTAGAATTAGAAAAAGGGGTTTGCTTTTTTTATGTAGCAATAGCACCACTTGTGTGCATTGGTTGTGCCAAGTGTTACAAGTCCCATTCTAATCCTGGACAACCCTATAAAGAGTTAACTGGAAAACCACCGGGTTCCACCTGAAATAAAGAACAGTTAAGTACCCACCTCACAGATCCCGCTCTGATGCCCCCAGTCGGGCTGTATTTACCCAGCTGCAGCGGTGACATTATGTCGATAACACATGTAATCCAATCAATGGCCTTGTCTGGTGTACTGCTGAGGCCAGTGATTGGCTGCAGTGGTCACATGTTCTTAACATTATGTCACTGCTGCAGCCAAGTAAATAGAGGGAGAACCAGAGTGATAGCACAGGATCTGTGAGGTAAGTACTTGCCTGTTCTTTATTTTAGGCAGATCCCGGGATTGTCCAATTTCCTTCTGAATCCAGATAACCCCTTTAGATGCAGCAAGTTTTCGGTTACATTGCATTGTGATTCAGTTACAGGCCTCAACACAACTGCAGTTTGAATACTGTGGCCATTTAACTTTAGTTTTGCTGCTATTGCATTTTGGATTTTTCATATAAATATTTTTTTCCATTTATCCTGTATATTAAAGCTGTTGTCAATGGAGGAAAAAAAACATCAGTAAAGCAAATAGTTAAATAACAGCAAACAAGTAAATGGGAAGATGGGCCTTCCCTGAAAAGTGAGTTCAAATACAAAATGGAAATGACAAATTACACTCACATTATTGTAATATCTGGATGTTGCTTTTTTTTTACTGCAGAAAATAGCAATGGAAGAATATGGCCTCAGAATAATGTATGAAGCATGATAAGATTAACCCTTTCTGGAACTGTTTCACAGAGCAGAGACCTGGGCAACTGTCTGCAATTGGCGATAACACCGACCACAGACAATTAACCCCTCAGATGCCATGGTCAAATTGCCCTCTTACCTACCCCATAATACCCCTACCACATAATAAAAAATAAAATAAATGATAAAAATAAAAATCATTTGCATCACCGTGTCCCAAAAAGCCTGTACTATTAAAATATAAGCATATTTATTCCATTTGGTGAACGCCATAACAGAAAAAAAATAAAAATGGCCCATTTGACTGTTTTTCTTCACTTCACCTCCCTAAACAAACTGTACAGCACTATAAACAATAAAAAGTACAGCACTATATTAAAAATAATTCTGAAAACTACCAGTTTTAACACTTGCTGCTAAATCTTACAATTGGCTGACATTTCCTGCTTTGTACAGGTCACTTTTCAGCAGTGAACAAATTCACAGGCAGGACTACAATAAACTATAACCCTTCTTTTATAAAGGTGGAGGTAGATAACACAGGATGGGGAAGATTACTTCCTCTGCCTCCCTGCTCAGTGCTCTCCCATAGAGTCATTACAAGACACCAGTTACTGTAAGATGACCATAACCATAATTATGTACAAAGAAAAATATAAAAAATATAAACAAATGTAAATAGAAAATATAAACAGATTTAAAGAAACGTTTAACATATGTTTTAACATCTGCCTTTAGTTAGAAAATATAGTAATACATTCCCTTTAAGGACAGTATTAGCACAGATCCGCTCTCCTAGTAGTCCAAACCACCCAATAAATGTTGGGAAGGTTGGCTAATAGCAGCTATCTGCTTTAATGGTGCCTCAGGGGCATGATACCAGTCCCCTGGTAATGTGACTGCGGTACAGAGGTTTGAAGCCTTCTAGGTGGAAGGAAGGTGCACTCAGAGTAGTCGAGTACTAGATAAGACATGTCTTTCTCTCTTTAATCTCTACTCTGTCATAACATCACTGCTGGTTCCCATTCTGCAAACAGACACTTGGAAGAACAGAGAAAAATATTCAAATAACACCCAGTAAATCACTGCAGGGAGCTGGCACACAGTTATCAGAGTTAGGAATTATATTTTATGGAAAGATCTGGAGGTACTGGATGTCTCTAGATTGACAATAAAGTAATATTGGTACACCACATTTTAGGATGTTGGTACTATGTCCTTTTTTTGCTGTTTTTATTGCTGTTTTCTTGTCTTGTAAAACCCCCAGGACATTTTGGTGTTTTTTGGGGGTAACATATTTTAATCACTTTATTTTTACTATAGAAAAGTGTATGGGAAAAAGTCAGAAAAATTCCACACCCAGAACATGCTGCAATTAAGAAAAGAAACGCCCAGGGAGCAAAAAAAAACAAGTAAAGTCATGAAAAAGCATTACAAAAAACCAGTGTTGGAAGGGAACTTCCTATTGGCCAGCATATAACATCTGACTGCTGCTTTTTTTTTTTTGCTCAAGAAAGCAGCAAAAATGCTGCATTTATAGATTTAAAAAAGTAGTGTGAAACTACCCTTAATGGGGTTTTTGCAGGAATTCAATACTGATGGCCTATTCTTCAGAATATTAAATCTGTGTTAAATCTACCTCCCAGCACCCTTGATGTTTGAAAGGACTGCATCTCTTGGACGAGTGCTGAGGCCTCCTCATAGTATATCATGGTTAGAGCCTAAATTGTACAGCGCCTGTAACTCAATGCATTCACTTCAATGGGACTGAGCTTCACAAAGGCCATGTGACTGATGGACTGATCAGTAGGGGTGCCAAGTTACATCACTGTAATATCGGTGACCTATCTTGAGTATAGGTTATTACTATATAACTCCTGGAAAAACCCCGTAGCCTTGTAGTTTAATCTATAATCTCCAAGGACAAATGTAAGACCACTTTCACGTCGTGTATGGGAGATCTGTACATCAGTTATAATGAAATAGAGTGTCAGACCTTAACACAAAGAAGAAGGAAAACCATTCACTATGGAAGAGTAAAGGCCCTATTAGAACGCACAATTTTTTTGGCCAGTTATCAGAAACGAGAGTTTATACGAACATAAATTCCCGATAAATTGACCCATATAATTGAGCAGCCAATCAGCCAATGAGCAAGCTCGTTTGTTGGCTGATGGCCATTTTTCATTAGGATGAAAGATGCCCTATTATCAGCAGCACATCTCCCTGTGTGCTGCCAATAATAAATAGGAGAGAATGAAGGATGAAAGACTGCAGTGCAATAGGGCCTTTTGAAAAGTCTGTGTGTAGGCCAAGCCTTAGTCTTGATTCAGTCTCAGATTTTGATCTTCCTGACAGCATACTATAGATGAATGCTAGCAGTGGAGTTAATAAGGCATCCTTTAAGACTGGTACTCTCTACAATCCAGCCTGGAAGCACAAGTGTTAAGAATGGGGGTGTGATTAAAGAAAATCCAAAAGAGATACAAAGTGCCAAGTCAGTGGTTAGAAAGGCTCCACCTTCCCTGGCCGGCACCCAGCTCTATTGTGCAGGCCAGATATTTTGCAATGTATTAGGAGCCCTAATGTATGGCTGGGATTTACCTTGTCAGGCACAGAGCTGTTTCTGTATTTTCTTTGCGATGTGCGTCTGCAGCATATAATAGTGGGGATTACTCCCGTCTATTCCAATGTCATGCAACTATTCCACTGATCACTAATTGCATTGTTCTAAAGCTCCTGTTTTTCTCCACGTAACTTTCTATAGATTTTCTTGGGCACCATTCTTTCTCCTTTTTTGCTACCTGAATGTCCCTGGTTTGGCAGCTGACGGCTGTTCAGTCAATTTAGCTTTAGTGCTTACAACCCCATTGCCTTGGTTTGCTTTGTGTTTACTAAGTTATGTTGGAGCCATACGCTTTATATTAAAGTTGAATCTTGCATTACCATAGATTAGCTATGTTTTTTTACTTGTTAAATTTCTCCTCCTCCCCCTGCAGCTTGCCAGATAATTCTTTTTTCTGCTTAAAGCTGGTTTCACATACTGCATTTTGTTGAAAGAAAAACACAGTTTTCATTGTGTTTTTGTGTGCAAAAACACCAGATGTGGTCAGATATTATATTAAAGTCTATGGTGAAATATAAAACATTCTGCATTTGGTTTGTGAATTTTTTGTGTGTGTTTTTGGTCAGTATGCTTTGGGTATGGCATTTTTGGGGGGTATCGCATTTTTCAAGTCCTATAAAGAAGCCTATGGGAAGAGAAACTAGCATCTTCCCCATGGGTTTCTCTACAGGACTTGGAAAACAGTGGAAGAAACACATTTACAAATGTAACAAATGAAAAACAATACTAAAACCACTGGTAAAAACGCTATAAAAAACACCTCAATTCCAAGTGTGCACATGTGTGAAGGAGGCCAAAGATTTGTATATAAGGCCCCTTTCACACAAGCGAGTTTTCCGTGCGGGTGCAATGTGTGACGTAAGTCCTGACCCATTCATTTCAATGGGTCTGTGTACATGAGCGTTTTTTTTCATGCATCACTTCTGCATTGCGTGAAAATCACAGCATGTTCTATATTCAGCATTTTTCACGCAGCCCTGGCCCCATAGAAGTGAATGGGACTGAGTGAAAAATGTATTGCATCCGCAAGCAAGTGCGGATGCAATGCGTTTTTCACTGATGGTTGCTAAGAGATGTTCTTTGTAAATATTCGGTTTTTTATCACGCATGTGAAAAACGCATTGCACCCACCTGGAAAAAACTGAACACAATTGGAGACAAAACTGACTGAACTTGCTTGCAAAATGCGAGTTTCCCTGAACTCACCCTGAACGCATCCAGAGCCAATCCGTGATGCTCATGTGAAAGAGCCCCAACAGTGAAACCTTCCCACTCCCCAGAAGACCACTTCTTTTGGACCGGCTTTTTCTGTGACCGATTTTACTGTCCATTATACTTCATTGAAGCTACCTCTCTATAAGTAGACCACCCGTTAAATGACCAAAGATCACTTTTTTGTGCAAATTTTCAGTAGGGACCACAGTTTGGACTTAAATGTGCTATGAATTGTCTGGATGTGGGTCCCCACGCTGTTACATCCCCAGAATGAAATGAGCATGAGCAGGAGACTTGCAAGGGACATTAGGATGAGATGCTGTCAGCATTGCACAGTGTTATTAGAGCATAGAGAGCAGGAGGAGGAGCATTTCTAGGACCTACGTGCATCATGGTAGGGTGTCAGATAGGATCGGCAACTCATATCGTGCTGCACTGAACAGCTCACATGATTACTGAACAAGGGAGTCTGTAGACTGTCACTGAGATGTCAATCTTAGCAGTTTGGGGGGAAAATGGAGAGAGGATTCATACAGGGGGCTAGAAATAAGAGGTCAGCCATGTTGGGGACCAGAAATAAGAGAGGGAGCTATTCTGGGGACCAAGAATGAGAAATGAGCTATGCTGGGGATTAAGTAAAATAGCAAAGCTGGAGACTAAGAGGTGAGGCATGCAGGAGACCAAAAATTAGAGGGGTGCCAGCCTGGGGACTGGGAATAAAGGGAAGCTGTACTGAGGACAAAGATTTAGAGAGGTGGCTTGCTGGAGATCAATAATTAGAGGGGTGTCATGCTTTGGATCAAGAATGATAGGGCTATCTTGAACAAGGAATGGAAGTTACCATGTATGGTTGCCAAGGTTGTTCGTGGTATGCTGTTGTGATTCCAAGCATATTTTTTGGGTTTGCTGACATCAGACACTTTAAAATGCATTCTGTATAAAAGAACAAGATCGGCTCAAAGAGGTCTCAATGTGTATACAATATGTATGTGATGTGGCTCCATAAAAAAAAAATAAGACTGATTCTTGTTGATCCATTTATTTAATAAACTGGACAGGACCTCTTTGCAACCAATCTCAGGATTTGTCATATGACAATTCTTTATAGCCAGTAATATTTTACAATCAAGGACAACTCCCTTTTGTTCTGCAGCCCCTCTGACCATGTTCCCCACAATGGCTGCTGGAACCCAATCCATCAATTGTAGTTACCAGGAGAACCTGTTGGTGCATACAGTCCAGAAGAAATACAGTACTGCATGGCACCTAAATCACCGAGCATCTGCAGCCGTTCACCCTGGATAATAGAGATGGTGGCGGACCCATCTCTATGACATCAATATATCTGATAGTCTTGATAGTCTTTTTTTCATTTTCAGGGCTTCAAGGAAAAAGGAACTGCTAAATGGCAAGTCTCTTAGCGTACGGCCACATGGAACAGATTTTCCATGAGCTTAGCAGAAGACAATTTGGTGTCTTGGTGCCCTTTTCCTGTCCTGCCATTGACAGCCAGCTACCATTGCCTTGCATTGTCAATGAAATAACATTTCTGGAGAATCTTTTCAGGATTGTGCTGCCCCTCTGTTCCTCCTGAATATTTATGAATAAAATGACAATTGGGTGTTACCATTTCCATTGTCAACTAATTGTGTGCCTAAACAGATGGACACAATCTGCATTTCTTGAACACTGTCAAGGGGACTGGTAACACCCGAGGAACGGCATAGTATGAATGGCACTATGAAAAAACATTATTTCCTGAAGGATACAACTCACTACTAAAAACAAATGATAAATTATATTAGTTTGGAGCAGTTTTGATTTGATTTTGTTTTACTTTATTCATTAAGGATAACTCTGCTTTGCTAATACAGCAGATTCAAAATGACAGATTTTTTGAAGGAGTCATCATAACTTTTTTTTAAATTACTGCTTATGCTTAGCCAAAAATATACAATAGAAAAAACTTGAATACAAAAATTGGCGTGTGAAATTACACAGCATCTTGACATAAGGTGCAGGTTTGCACAAATTGAGTAAAAAGAAACTGTATGAAATGTGGAGACCATATATTTCAAGAGCTGTACAGAGATGCCCGGCTTTATAATTATTATAATTTCTTCTAACACTAATAATTCAGTCTGCTGAAGCTATTAAACTAATCTCTGTTTGTTCCGGAAGATAACTGGGATTCTCTCAACCAGGGGTGCACCTAGCCTTTCTGCTGCCTGAGGCAAAAACTGAATCAGTGCCCCCCCCCCATGCCAGTTTCTTAACCTAACCCCTTTGCCACAATGAAAGCGCTCATTGCCCATGGCCCTTTCTACATAGAACACACTGACAGTGTGACAATCTGTCAACATGCTTATTCAGAAGTGTCTGGTGCTTTCTTTAGTCATTTTAGTAAAAATGTGCACCACAGCCAAATAGAGCAATAGCAACTCTTTACATTAAAATAAAACATAAACTTGTGGTCAAATAATGCAAGTTTTGGGTGAAAGTTCAATGAAAAACTCAAGGGATTGTCCAGACAGTGTCAGTGCTTTGTAAATTGTGGGTCCACTCAACTTTACCCTGAAGGAGGCTTGCTTGCTAATCTACAGCCTTCCTGTGAGTCTATGAAAATCTTGTAGTAAATATTCTCTAGATTACATTTAAAAAAAAGATTGCATTTTCTGTTTCCTATGGGGAAAACTCTGTACGATTAACAAAAATGTACACATCTACATTTTCCTAATAATATCTGCATATATTCCTATTTCAAATTCACTCATTGAAGCCAACTTGCTCCCCCTAGAGGAATAATGTCAGAACAACAAGTTATCTCACGTTACAGACAATATGTGTTCATAATTCATTTTAATATTCATAATACCTTTTTGTCCCTTTTATTAGTAGATATTACAGTTTCAAGCTGTTTTATAATGTTTTGAGTGTATTAATAAAATAACACAAAAGATAAGTTAAAAGATAATAATCATATTTATCATTATTTAACTAAACTTTTAAAACAGTTATCTGGGAAAATGCTTTTTTTTTTTTTTTAAAAGGGAGGCACAAAGAGTTAAAAAAATCAAATAAAAAAAAATTAACTGTAGTCATCCCGACCGTTCTCTCACTTTTCTGACACTGGTGAGGTTGAGGTGAGGGGATTGGTTTACTTTTTTTATTTTTAACTTTTTGTGACTTATTTTTACCAAAGCCTTTATCCTAATTTACGATCAAATATATTGAATGCATTTTATTTGTATTGTAACTCTTATTGTAACCCCGTAACAATAAGAGTTACAATACAAATAAAATAAAAAATTCTAGTAACTATCATAAGTGCATACATAGGTTTTTCTATTTTTTAATTGTTTCAATAAAATGAAAACATTGGTTATTAGTAACATTTCACTCGCTTATTTGAGAATATTGAATCAACCAACTTCTCTTGAAATCTGTTCTACTTCAGTTTGGTGTGGATGAACCTCAAAGTAATATGAACTAGAGGTAAGTGGTGCTGCTTGCTGTTATATGGATTCCTAGAAGTATGATGTTACGTTTGATGTGGTCAGTGGCGTACATAGAGAAGTAAGGGCCCCATAGCAAGAATCAAACCAGGCCTCACACACAGGACAGAAGGGTTTCCACCTAAACCCTTTTCAATGACCCTTGGGCCATTTCTCCACTGCCTCGTTTGCTAAAAGTTGTTTCTTTAGAGGGTAGAGTCCTGACCAAGTTTTCACCCCCAGTAGAAGAGGGGATGCCCCTCTTGCCTGGGTCCCACAGCAGTTGCATGGTCTGCCGCTATGGTAGTTACGCCCCTGGATGTGGTAAATGTTGGAATTATACATTATATATTTTAAGCTGTCAAATACATGAAAAAGTTCTGGTCTACAGTAGAATCAGTATCAATTAGAATGTAAAAACATTTACTATGTTATTGTCTGGTTTCCTTTAAAAAAAAAATGGTGTGCCTCCGTGGTGTTTCTGGCCGTGCCTCTGCACTGCAAAAAAGTAGCGCATGCACTACTTTTTTGCGGTGCGGACCGTAGGATGCGGATCGCCAACCCCATTCAAGTGAAAGGGTCCACAATCCGTATGCAGCGGCCCCACAGTCAGTGCCTGTGCATTGTGGACCGCAAATTGTGGGCCCTGAGGCAGATTTACTAATACTAAGATTTACTTAGTGCAAACATTACGGGTAATGTATCAAATGCGCTGCACCAGAAAAATTGAGTGATTTCGCTGTTTTGTTGCTGGAGTAGACATTTACTCCACATTTATGATGCCCAGCAATTTACATTTACTACAGGCAGCCAGATGTTTTGCGGACAGAGCTCTAGTTTTAGCCAAATTTATCACTGCAATACTAACAGTACAAGCTGACAGAACCTTTGCAATAAATAAGATTTGACTTTAGACTGAAAAATATACATAGGTGTTTCATGCGACAAATGAAATAAATGGTACACAACACTTTGTAAATTTGTCACAAAAAAGCCTTCCAAGCAAGCAGATGCTCCAAAAAAAAATTACAAAGAAGTTGCATCTTAATGCTTTGCCCCCTTAAACTAGACACAGATGCACCAGATTTATCACTGTGGCTGGACTAGATGATAGATCTGCTCTCCTTTAGGTTGTCTAGTCTATGTTCATACGACTAAGGGCTCATGCACACGACCATTGCCTGTTTTGTGGTCTGCAAATTTGCGAATCAACAAAACACAGATATTAGCTTTTGCATTCCTCATTTTGCTGAATGGAACTTCTGGCACATAATAGAAAAGTCCTATCCTTGTCTGTAATGCAGACAAGAATAGGACATATTCTATATTTTCATGGATGCAACAGAATGGACATACGTGCTGTCCGCATTTTTTATGGCCCCATTGAAGAGAATGGGCCCGCATCTGATCTGCATTTTTTGCGGGTCGGATGCGGACCAATAATACATTCATGTGCATGAGCTTTCAGTTGGCTTACTTTGAACCAGAATTCTTTTACATTTTAGATGCACAGTTTTGCTCTTTCCCAGCAAGCCACACCCACTTTCCGTTAAGCCATGTCCTATTGTCAGACATGGCGGAAAAGTGTCTAACGCCCTTAATAAATATGGTTTAAGACATACTAACCTGAATTTTAGTGAATTGTCAATAGAGATGAGCGGATCGATGCGTTGGTTCGTATCGAATCTTGGGAATTTTTAGCTGTGAAGCGAATCCGAATATTAGGTTATTCGCTTCGGCTTTGTACGCATTCGCTACGTAGTTTGTCCTATAAATTATACGCTATTTCTACGTATAAGTTACTGTATACGCTGTTGCGTACGAATTTAATTCATTAGCGAACTTTTACTGTTAGTTCGTTTATCGTGTGCAAAAGCCCGGGAAGAAAGCGGTCACCTGACCTAGTGGGCAGGGCTTGCTCTGACTGGCTCAGGCTCGGTAAGCCAGTGACGCATCACTTCTGCTGCGACTGCTGAGACGAGCAGAAGCACTGTGTGTGAAGTTCTGAGACCTGTTATAATAGCTCTGGGAATCCATATTACACATATCAGGGATACTGCAGGGCAATTGCAGGGCCAGTTCAGGGCTAGTATTTAATCAAACAGGGAGAGAGAGACGGGGAGAGATAGGGAGAGAAAAGGAAAGACAGTGAGATACAGGGACAAAGACCAGCTGCAGGGCCACAGAGTGAATTGAAAAATGTCTGGAATGGTTAAGCAAAAGGGGTCCAGTTCCAGCCAGACTTTGAGCTTTAAAAAAACGGAGAAGGTGGCACAGGGCAGCAGTGCCAAAAGACCTGTAGCCGGAGCATCTACTAGTAGTATTCGCAATACCTGGCCGTTGTTCCACCAGGCTAACCCACCAAGGCGCAAAATTGTAGTGGAGGAGAAAGTAGATGAGGTAGTGGAGTGGATGGCACGCTCATCTCAGTCTCAGCCGGATGATCTGCTATCATCTACTGATACAGTATCCATATGTAGCCAGGGGTCAGACTCGTCCTGCTCCACCATTCCACTCAATCAAACCCCGTCATTTTCTGCCACCTCTCGGGCTTCAGTGTTCCCTCCTAGTAGTGTCCCTTCTGCAATTTCTAAAAAAAGAAGCCACCCGAAGCCCACCTTATAATCCGGCGGTTATAGAGGACAGCCTCCCTGAGGCCAACAGTGGCCGGAACTGTCCCACTATGCACTAGGGCTTCTTTCCTGCCCAGCCTCAAGTGTCATGTCAGAGAGGGTTTTTAGTGCCACTGGGGGGGAAGGGGGGGTATGGGGGTAAAGCCTTTTTTATTTTTCTGTCTGTCAATTGTAATCAGTGAACAGGAGTGTGTGTAATGTAGTAATACTTCGGCCAGCAGACACCGCTGTGTTCATTAATATGGCCGTGGGAAAAAAACCTCTGTCTTCTTCACACTATGTCAGGATCAGGAAGGTGCTAAAGGTTTAACAAAACACTCAAAACACAGGTTTTTCAAGAATATTTTAGTAATAAATAAAAACTTCTTTTTAACAAGTAAATCATATAATAAACAAAAGAAAGGAACAAAAAAATAAAATTACGCTGGCCTTTGCCGACGTCGGGCCATCATGTCCTGCAGCTCTTGCAGCTCCAGCTGCAGGCCACGAATGAGCCGGGAGGCAGCGTGGAGCCTGGAGCCAAGGCGCCGTAATCCAGCCTCCACTTCGAAGTCAGTGGGGATGTCTGTAGGGGTGGAAACAGTTATGTACTTAGTTTGTATGATCGAGTTACAGTGGTTGTCCCACAAAAAAAATCAAAACTTTAATGTACTGGAGCGACTTATTCTGTGACATGTATCCTGTACTGACTGAGCCTTTTGTAGTCCTTACTGGACACCCATACGGCGTGGTCTTCCCATGGTCCAGGGGAAAACTGCTCCCTGTCGGTTGGAGCTACCAAAGATAAAATATACATTTAGCTCATATTTTGAAGACAGAAGGTCCACCCATTACACTTTTTTTTTACCTACCTTCTACCTCTGGTAGCTGGGCTGGTGGTGTTGGAGGGGCACGTGGGGTCCTCTCTCGCTGGGGTGGAGGACGCTGAGAGCGGCTCCTCTGTGGTGCAGCAGCTGTCAAAAATCATGAAATAATGGCCTAAGGCTACTTCTCCACTAGCGGCAGCCCAGATCCGGCGGGTGAAGGGTCCCTCCGGATCCACGCTGCCGCAGGTACACGTGTAGGGCCGGAACCGCGGTCCACCCCATTACAGCAGCACGGCAGCACGGATCCAGAGGGACCCTTCACCCGCTGGATTCGGGCTGCTGCTAGTGTAGAAGTAGCCTTACATTCAACTCTAATGAACAGTTGTAGCTACATGGGAATAGTTTGGGGCTGGAGGATCCCGTTCCTAACCACTAGTGCTCTTACTGAGTTACTTACTCACTCCCATGTAGCTTGGATGAAAAATAAATTAAAGGGAGTCTGTCACCTCATTTTCACCTATATAGCTAACAGCAGTGCCCCACAGACAATTGCACACACATCCCAGACATACCTGTGTGCACTTTGTGCCTGTATTCCTTGTTCAGAAAAAGCACTTTTATTCTGCAGGAAAACAGCTCCCAAGTGCCCGGCTCTGCTGCTGCTGCAAACCAGACTGAAGAGGGGAGGGCTGCTTTAGCTGCTCATATCTTGGGATTGGTAGCAGATAGAAAAATGGTCCTGACCTTCTTTGAAAGCTGACATTCCAAGCTGTAAAATGATACCAAAAGCATTATATCCAGTATATCAGAAGATATAGCTGTTAGAAAACGAGTCAGGAGAGAAAGCTGTTTTTAGTTTCACTTTCAGTCGGGCACTTGGGAGCTGTTTTCCTGCAGAATAAAAGTGCTTTTTCTGGACATGTAATACAGACACTCAGTGCACACAGGTATGTCTGGGATGTGTATGCAATCTTCTGTGGGGCACTGCTGTTAGTTATATAGGTGAAAATGAGGTGACAGACTCCCTTTAAATATGTTTTACACTTACTAGAGGCTGCAGGTACTTCAGGGGCCGTCCTGCCTCGACGGTGGTGACGCTATCGTTGACGGTGCACTGCAACATAAAAATGTACACAATTGTTAGATGATGACTCTTTTTAATACTAACACATACTACTATTAAGATATTATGGGTGTGAGAGGGGGGCCATATCTATTTTTTTCTTCTAAAAAGGTATTTATGGCAATAGATAACTTTATCGTCGCAATACCTTTCTTTATATCGTTAACACAGTGCGGTAGGAATACTTTGGATATCGCCCACTGACAGTAGCTGCAGCATGGGCACGTCTTTGAGTCTGTGTGTAGGAGGAGGAAGCGCTAACTATGAAGGGGCATTTAAGGGTACTTTCTTTCGAACTAGTGCATTTGCCTGACACAAACGGGAGAACAGCCAGCACCATTAACAATAATGACTAGAATACCTTCACTTAAGTTGTTTGGGTCGAGAGTTAGAGGCGTTGCCTAGCATGAAACAAAATTACTGCAGCGCACTACGCACGACCACATTGTCCTTCTATACTTTTTTCATTATTGGCAGTGACTGCTGGTATATATACAATACAGTACACTAATTTTTTTACATGTTTTTACTTATGAAATATTTTGTTACTCACCCTGCCGTATCTCTGCACGGATCTCATTAAGCCTCTCTGGGCATTTGAATTTCAGATCGGACCATTTCCGCTGGATCTGGCCCGGGGTCCGCACGGTGTGGAAACGATGGCGCAGGCCTCGGATCACCAGCTGGATCACCTCCTTCTTATGCTGGTTTGGATGGCGGTGTGTGCCATTGTAATCCTCTCTGTCCATCAGCCGGATCAGGAATTTCAGCTCTTCAGAGCTAAATGATGAGGATTGCCTGGATGCCATTTTCGAATATTCGCTCTGCCTCTGAGGAGTGCACGCCGCGGCCTCTCATCGTGCGTGCCTGCGTATTACGTAATCGCGTAGACAATAGTACGCTGAGGATTCGGACGCTATTTGTACGCTCATGCGTACGTCTTCTAAGAAGTTGCGTACATTTCTTAAATGAACGTTCGTTATTAGTGCGCGAATGTTCGCTAATAGCGTATTTTGTACGCAAATACAACTAATCTGTTCATCGAATATACCAATCTTAGGAAAAGTTCGGCGAATGTTCGGCGAATAATTTTTTGAATGGTTCGCTCATCTCTAATTGTCAATAGTAAATCTGCCCCAACAGATCCATAATACAGACCTGAAGGACATACAGGCTTCATGCCTATATCTTCAACTTGTGAAGGAGTCCTTGCAGTCGTTACAGCACCCACAGTGGTTGTGCCAACTTTTGTGTCAGTATGCAGGTGTGGTATGTAGAACAATAGCACAGGATGAAATGTTTTTCAGTATTTCATATGAAGATAGATTTATTTGATGTTTGCTGGTGCTGTAGGAAAAAATAAGAACGCATCAGGTCCCAGATGCCATCTTCCTCACATGGAAGTTCCTACTGGTGAATGTCAGTGACAATACTGGATCAACACAAGAACATGAAAATTCAGCATTTTTATCAGGAAGCTATTACTAAGCAGTGGCTTAAACATATTTGCATGAATATTAAAATGGAAAGTCTTTGAAAATGCTACATTTCTACCTTTGCTTACGCTTCTATGGAAGGAGAATTTTCATGTCTATAATTGTATAGCCAAGGATCATATTTAAAGGACTGAAACTGTTCATACGTAGTGTTCTTTTATGTTGCCACCACAGGCTCTTTGACCTGTGAAGAGGACAGGAGGGAGTAGATAATCTTTCACAATCACCAACTATGAATGGTGGATCCTGTCTGGTGGATCTATCTGTCTATCTAGCTAATCTATCCTATGCACTTATATAGCGCTGACATATTCCACAGAGCTTTACAGACAGTATCATCACTTGCTGTCCCCATAGGGGCTCACAATCTAAGTTCCCTATCAGTATTTCTTTGGTACCCGGGGGAAACCCATGCAAACACAGAGAGAACATACAAACACCATGCAGATGTTGTCCTTGGTCGGATTCGAAACCCAGGTAATGATCTATGAATCTATTTATCTACCTACCTACCTACCTCCTACCTATCTTGCTATCTATCATCTGTCATTCCAATCTTGCCTGTGATAATGAGATGTATCTGTACATATCAAGAAGTGGTGCTTAGTGGACAGTGCAAAAATTGCAGGATTTTAGAGTATTTTTAAATATAGATAATGATATGAAAAATTAAATATACATAACATCACCAAAATTCTTTAGAGATATGTTAAACATAAAAACTTGATTTAAACAATAGATAATTTTCTGATGACATATTTCCTTTAAAGAAGCACTTCCACAAAATAGTTATTATTTAGCACGCTAGAAAGGTGCATGATATAAATTGTAGTGCAGGTAATCGGTGACTGTATTTGTGAGTTATGCATTCACATCTGTTCCTCAGCTGTGTCATGTGACTGACACTGTGACGCAGGGTGATAAGTGTGGACAGGAAGTCGGTCTCTCTATTCAGTCCTATGGGAGCTTCAATGTGAGTCTCCTAGGAATTCAATGGGAAACTGACTTCCTGGACATGCAGCAGACCTTGTGTCAATTGGAGAGTCACAATGGCAGTCACATGTCATAGCTAACACAAATAGAGTCACTGGTAAAAAGATTACATTCACTACAATTGACATCATGTACCTTTCTGTCAGGCGAGGGTATAAAACAATTTGTAGGAGTGCTTCTTTAAGTTCTATTTTCTATTGATTCCCCAGGAACTTTGATTTAGGTTCATAGTTACATAGTTAATACGGTTGAAAAAAAACATAAGTCCACCAAGTTCAACCAAGGGATTGGGGGGATGTGAATCCCAGAAGGAAGTGAGACTCAGATTTCTACACGTTTTCATAAGCGTTAATGTCATTTACTTTCAAGAATTCACCTAAACCCTTTTTAAAACTGTCCACTGTTCCTGCTGTGACCACGTCCTGAGGAAGTCTATTCCACAGATTCACAGTTCTTACAGTAAAGAAGCTTTGACGCTTCTGGAGACTGAACTTTTTCTTCTCCCTTTGGAGGCAGTGCTCCCTTGTCTTTTGAGGGCATTTTACATGGAACAAGTTTTCAGTGTATTTTTTGTATGTCCCATTTATATATTTGTATAGGTTAATCATGTCCCCCCTTAGACGTCTCTTCTTATGACTAAATAAATTTAATTCTTTTAATCTTGCTTCATAACTAAGACCCTCCATGCCCCTTATCAGTTTAGTCGCTCTCCTCTCCTACTGAACTGCATATTCCAGATGAGGCCGTACCAACACTGTAAAGTGATAGTATTGCATCCCTGCCCCACAAGTCCATGCCTCGTTTAATGCATGACAATATCCTGGTGGCCTTAGAAGCAGCTTACTGACGTTGTATGTTTTTGATCAAACTTTTCTAAATGAAACTCAGTCCAGTTGGCTGGAAATTCTGAACCTGAGGAATTTTTCCAATAATCTACTATAAAGACAAGAAGGTTTGTTGGAGTCTTGAAAGGAATGAGCTTCTGAGGGTTTTCACCTCTATGACAGAAGAGCGGGTTTCATATCTCTCTCCATTGATTTGTCACTTTCTGTCTATCGATATTTCACTGCTATGTTCTCAATGTTAATGGTGACAACCTGTCCAATCTCTGTTTATCCTCTCACAACCTGTCCAATCTCTGTTTATCCTCTCACATAGAAAATCCTAAATAATATTAAAAAACATAAAATGTCAACTCTCATGTGCGCTGCTAGCTGTCTGAACCTGAAATGAACCAGTCTCTGGGTTTTCTGGTTGGACAGGAACTGATACAGTGTCACTGTCTGGGTTCCTGGCCTCCGGGGCAGGGATCAAGCTCACCTGTCAGGCAATAAACACATACATAAGGGCCCAGACACACTAGCTTTTTGTCGACATTCTTGTTTTTCTTAAAATTTAATCACAGCAGCATATCAACTGAAGGTTTGTCACTGGGCAATTATAAAGCATGGCTTCATCATTATATATGTTAAGCAAAACAGGCGATAGAGTCATGTGAGATGTCTTGGACATGAAAAAAGTGTACTTTTGTGGATAGAATAATAAATTTTAAAATAAGAAATTACATTGAATGCAACTTCAGAGATGCAATGCTTCCAGTATTGGTTGGGATTTGGAATCCCATTTTCTAGGGAGCAGCACCCCAAAACTAAAAAAACTCCTGAAATAAAACTAAGCGGGAATCCATGCATACACCTGACACATCCCTAGTGCAAGGGACAGAAACCTTTGCACTCCAGCTGTTGTGAAACTATAACTCCCAGCATGTATATTTGCTTGCCTAGTCTCAGAAACTACCTTAAAAGTGAATAGAAGATGATGGGCATTGCTGTTTCACAACAGCTGGAGTGCTGGTGGTTGCTGACCCCATGTCTAGTGTGTACATAGATTTTTAACTTGAAACAACGTAGCAAACGATCAGGACAAGAAAGAAATTTGTGCGCTGTGGCAAAATCGTGGTTTTGCGGTCAATTGCTAAGGCAGCCTGGGGCCTTGTGACGGCTCCCAGGCCTGCCGTAATAAGCTGCCGATTAAGCCGGGCCAATTAAGCAGGACTTAACAGGAAGCCTGTCAAAATCCCATAGACTGCAATAGTATGCAAATGATAAAGGTTAAAGGCTCCTAAGGGGACAAAATATTATAGTAAAAAAAATGTACTTTTTAAAAAATATTAACAAAAAACACAAAATTATTACAAAATAGACTGGAGGCTTGGGCAGAAAAGTGGCAGATGAGGTTTAACACTGACAAATGTAAGGTTATGCATATGGGAAGGAATAATGCAAGTCACCAGTACATACTAAATGGTAAAGCATTGGGTAACTCTGACATGGAAAAGGACCTAGGAATTTTAGTGAACAGCAAACTAAGCTGCAGAAACCAGTGTCAGACAGCTGCTGCCAAGGCCAATAAGATAATGGGTTGCATCAAAAGAGGCATAGATGCCCATGATGAGAACATAGTCCTGCCACTTTACAAATCACTAGTTAGACCACACATGGAGTACTGTGTACAGTTCTGGGCTCCTGTGAACAAGGCAGACATAGCAGAGCTGGAGAGGGTTCAGAGGAGGGCAACTAAAGTAATAACTGGAATGGGTGGACTACAGTACCCAGAAAGATTATCAAAATTAGGTTTATTCACTTTAGAAAAAAGACGACTGAGGGGAGATCTAATAACTATGTATAAATATATCAGAGGTCAGTACAGAGATCTCTCCCATCATCTATTTATCCCGAGGACTGTGACTGTGACGAGGGGACATCCTCTGCGTCTGGAGGAAAGAAGGTTTGTACATAAACATAGAAGAGGATTCTTTACGGTAAGAGCAGTGAGACTATGGAACTCTCTGCCTGAGGAGGTGGTGATGGTAAGTTCACTAAGAGAGTTCAAGAAGGGCCTGGATGTATTTCTGGAGGGTAATATATTACAGGTTATAGTTACTAGAGAGGGGTCGTTGATCCAGGGAGTTATTCTGATTGCCTGACTGGAGTCGGGAAGGAATTTTTCTCCCTAAAGTGAGGAAAATTGGCTTCTACCTCACAGGGGTTTTTTTGCCTTCCCCTGGATCAACTTGTAGGAAAACAGGCTGAACTGGATGGACAGATGTCTTTTTTCGGCCTTACAAACTATGTTACTATGTTACTATGTAAATTGAAATCTCCCCCCTTTCTCAGTTGTACATATAAAATATATAAACAATAAAAAATAAACATAAATGGGTATCATCGCCTCTGTCCTATTTATATATCCTATTTATATATCCTATTTATATATCCAGAAAATATCCAGAAAATATTTATCCAGAGCAATTGCTGGCACATAAACGAATTAAAAACAAAACTCAAAAAAACAGGGCACCACGTTTCCTATTCCAAAAGGTTTGCGCTGCAGATCGCGGACTCACCTTTAGGCTAGTTTCAGACGAACGTTGTGTTTTGCAGTCCGCAAAATGGCGGATCCGCAAAAAAAAACGGATGACGTCCGTATGGCATCCATTTTTTTTTGCGGATCCATTGTAACAATGCCTATGCTTATCCGCAAAACGAACAAGAATAGGACATGTTCTATTTTTTTTTTTTGCGGGCTAAGGAACGGACATACGGATGCGGACAGCACACAGTGTGCTGTCAGTATTTTTTGCGGACTCATAGAAATGAATGGGTCCGCATTTTATCAGCAAAAAATGCGGATCGGAGGCCGCAAAATATACTGTCGTGTGAAAGAGGCCTTAGAAGTACAGGTAGGCGTGATGTTGTCACATATAGATACTTATAACTTAGAGGACAGCAGATGTACTAGAACCCCACTTCTGGTCATTGGTACTTAAGTGCAGTCAGAGAGTAAGTGTAGGAATTCTTCTTTTACAATTGCAAAAGTATTCAGATCCGTGTGCTGGTTTGAAAAATGTAGAATGTCTTTATGGGACAACCCCTTTAAGGTGTAGCATAGCAGAATATATAGAACTCCACTGATGCATGTAAAGAAACTGAGAAGCTTCACATATTCTAATAATCTAGACACTGGCCAGTATATGGAAAGAACTTGCTAGAGTCCTTGCACCTTCTCCAAGTTGAAAATACAGTAATTAAGAAGCTAATCTTATCTCCACAAGGTTAAGACTTGGTTTATGAAACCTTCTTTTCCGGATTATATTCTTTCACTCTTTCATTAGGGGAGCAATGTTCTTCCTACGATAGCAAATGTTATGCAAAACTTGGCATTTATCAAATTATTTTAACTGCAATGATTTCCGGACTACTCCCACTAAGCACTCTCACCAGCCTAAGGAAACCTGTTGATATGCTGTGTAAACCGTAATTAAAACTTAAAAAATTACAATCTAGGGTTCTGTGTCCATGATCTCAATTCTGCATCTGATGGCTGTTTCTGACCAGGAGATCTTAATACGTGTTTTCCCTTATAAGACTAATTTAATATGAATTTGATCCAAGGACATTCAGAAAGAAGGTGATTTGTAAATCTCATATATGATTACCACATACAGTTCACAGATTAAGGAAAGAAAAAGTTGCTTACTGAACAATATTCACTTTCTTTTTTATTTTTATGTTTATATGGAGATTCATGAAAGTTATAGTTTGCCATGATAGCCTTTCATTGCACTGGCTTGTAGATATTGACACATATCCTTTACGTGATGTTATTAAATCCAATATAGTTACAATATGGTGTTCTAGTGTCATATGGTCATTAATAATGTACTGATCTCTATGCATCAATTTACATGTCAGATATATATCATCTATCTCAAAAGTTTAGAAACTTTGTAAATACATTGGGGGTCATTTATTATGATCTTCTACACAACCCTCGCCACATAATACAAGCTCCAGCTGTATGAAGAAGCCATGGCACTCCATAAGGGATTAGGCCTCCTCCTCGGCCATATGACCTCATGTTCATCAGTCACATGGCCTAGGCGCAAGTCTGTCCCATTCAAGTGAATGGAGCTGAGCTGCAATACCAAGCACAGCCACTATCCAATGGACAGCACTGCACTTGATAAATTTTGAGAAGGCTGCAGCGCTCACCAGAGAGCCATGGCCTCCTTCAAACAACTGATATTTGTGGGGAGCTGGGAGTTGCCCATCAATATGAAAATTCCATAGAACCCCTTTAACTCAGAATCTAACATATTTGTGTATTCTTTGCTTTTAATGGAAAATTTAGAATAGGAATCTTTAGGAATCTTGTTAGTGTTTTTGGATACAATAAATCTCCTCCAGCGTAATGCACCTTTAGCTGTTACATAGTAACATAGTAACATAGTTTGTAAGGCCGAAAAAAGACATCTGTCCATCCAGTTCAGCCTGTTTTCCTACAAGTTGATCCAGGGGAAGGCAAAAAACCCTGTGAGGTAGAAGCCAATTTTCCTCACTTTAGGGGGAAAAATTCCTTCCCGACTCCAGTCAGGCAATCAGAATAACTCCCTGGATCAACGACCCCTCTCTAGTAACTATAACCTGTAATATTATTACCCTCCAGAAATACATCCAGGCCCTTCTTGAACTCTCTTAGTGAACTTACCATCACCACCTCCTCAGGCAGAGAGTTCCATAGTCTCACTGCTCTTACCGTAAAGAATCCTCTTCTATGTTTATGTACAAACCTTCTTTCCTCCAGACGCAGAGGATGTCCCCTCGTCATGGTCACTGTCCTCGGGATAAATAGATGATGGGAGAGATCTCTGTACTGACCTCTGATATATTTATACATAGTTATTAGATCTCCCCTCAGTCGTCTTTTTTCTAAAGTGAATAACCCTAATTTTGATAATCTTTCAGGGTACTGTAGTCCACCCATTCCAGTTATTACTTTAGTTGCCCTCCTCTGAACCCTCTCCAGCTCTGCTATGTCTGCCTTGTTCACAGGGAGCCCAGAACTGTACACAGTACTCCATATGTGGTCTGACTAGTGATTTGTAAAGTGGCAGGACTATGTTCTCATCACGGGCATCTATGCCTCTTTTGATGCAACCCATTATCTTATTGGCCTTGGCAGCAGCTGTCTGACACTGGTTTCTGCAGCTTAGTTTGCTGTTCACTAAATTCCTAGGTCCTTTTCCATGTCAGAGTTACCCCAATGCTTTACCATTTAGTATGTACTGGTGACTTGCATTATTCCTTCCCATATGCATAACCTTACATTTGTCAGTGTTAAACCTCATCTGCCACTTTTCTGCCCAAGCCTCCAGTCTATCCAGATCCTGCTGTAGCAGTGCACTGTCCTCTTCTGTGTTAATTACTTTACACAGTTTAGTGTCATCTGCAAAAATGATATTTTACTGTGCAAGCTTTCTACAAGATCATTATAAATATATTGAAGAGAATAGGACCCAATACAGACCCCTGTGGTACCCCACTAGTGACAGTGACCCAATCTGAGTATGTACCGTTAATAACCACCCTCTGTTTTCTATCACTAAGCCAGTTACTTACCCACATACAGAACATTTTCTCCAGGCCAAGCATTCTCATTTTGTATACTAACCTTTTATGTGGTACCGTGTCAAACGCTTTGGAGAAGTCCAAATATACGACATCCATTGAGTCGCCGCGGTCAAGTCTAGAACTTACCTCCTCATAGAAACTGATTAAATTTGTTTGACATGACCGATCCCTCATGAAGCCATGCTGATATGGAGTTATTTGCTTATTTTCATTGAGGTACTCCAAGATAGCATCTCTCAGAAAACCTTCAAACAGTTTACCCACAACAGACGTTAAACTTACCGGCCTATAGTTTCCAGGCTCTGTTTTTGGACCCTTTTTGAATATTGGCACCACATTTGCTATGCGCCAATCCTGTGGAACACTCCCCGTCAGTATAGAGTCCTTAAATATCAGAAATAAGGGTCTTAGTGATACCTCTAGATAATAGTAACATTTAGAGAAGTGAGCAGATTTGAGAAATGGATATGCTGTGTTTATAAGTCAATATTCTTGAATCATTTCTGTAATGACTAATAAGGAATATTTGACATAAGTATTTAGGCTCATCAACCTGCTTGGAGACAGTTTGGGTAAGGTGGCATTAATAAACATTAGTTTAGCTAGAATATATATAAATAGATGGATGAATAGACAGCTGCTCATCACCGGGCACGGATCCCACAGCTTTGTACCGTGCACAGGAATGTCCTCACATGGCACGCAGCCTTGTAACCCAGACACAGTCAAGGCCATTGCCTAAATGTAATCATGTCCCATGTGAAAGATGAAAAACAACAGCAATCTGTTTCTTGGAACGATAGGTCATAAAGGTGAATGATTTCATTTTTCTATAAAATATAGTCAGTGAAATTATTGCACCGCTTGAACTCACTACTTGCCATAATATTTATTCTGAATAAAACAGCTATACGGTATGATGACTTTTGGTGTACAACACTATTATAGCCAGCTTATTTTCGCAGTGCAGTATAATCTCAAAGGGGTTGGCACATCTGGGACATTGATGGTAGAGACAGACTGGGAATTTAAAGTGGCCCTGGAAGAAACTAAAATAGGCCCTATGATGGCCAAATTGACAGAAGGTGGATCAACACAAGTTGATAGGACCAGCATAAGGAGATAAAGACAACAGAAGTAGGCTGAACGGCAATACCATAGTGTACCACAAAGTACTGTTGTCCTCACCACAATATTTAACTGTATGACGGTCCTCAGGATGGTGATACAATTGAATTCAGAAGGGCACCCTTGGGCTGTTGGTCAGTTGCATAATTATGTTCCTACATTAATTAATTCTGAGAGCATCAGACCATTATGTACCCAACCGGCAGCCGTGAGGATGACTCAAGTGGCCCTCTGGGCATCAGTCCACAGGGAAATTTCCCTGTAGGGTCTATGGCCATTCAGCCCCTGATTGATGGCATATGATTGATGGGTGAAATTCCCACCTCTGGGAACTGCTCCTTTCTAGAGAACAGGACTTCTAAACTGAAAAAGAGCATATCACCAATGTCATCAATTTTCCAGATGGTTATATCTTTAATGAATTTGCAGGGTTGGACTTGCTGACCAGAGTACCATAGGATACTACAGTTTGCACAGGCTCCGACATAACAATGTTCACCAGGGGCGTAGCTAAAGGCTCCTGGGCCCTGGTGCAAGAGTTCAGCTTGGGCCCCCCCTTCCCTCAGCTCTGATGCACCTAGCTTTTCTGCTGGCCAAGTCAAAAATTGAAACACCCCCAACATGCCAAATTCTCACCCTAAGCCCTTTCTCTCCTGCATTACGTATATAACTACAGACCATACAGGGTAAGGCTACATTCACACCACAGTTGTTTTTGCGGCCTCCGATCCGCATATTTTGTGACTTAGATGCGGACCCATTCACTTAAATGGGTCAGCAAAAAATGCACAAAATTGCACTGTGTGCTGTCTGCATCTGTATGCCCATTCCTATTTTTGTCCATTTTGTGGACAAGGATAGGCATTGTTACAGTGGATCCGCAAAAAAACGGATGCCATACGGAACATCATCCGTTTTTTTTGCGGATCCACAATTTGCAGACGGCAAAACAAAACCCTTTTTAATGCCCCCAGTTGAGCTAATGTCCCCATAGTGCCCCATAATGTATGTATGCCAGTATAAAATACCCCTATATAGTGCCCTCAGTAAATGCCCCCATAGTCCTCCTCTCCTCCATCCTCCTAGTGCCTCCATAATGTACCAGTATAAAATGCCCCTACATAGTACACCAGTAGATGCCCTCAGTGTCCCCCATAATTTGCAAGTATAAAATACGCCTTCTTAGTGCCCCCAGTAGATGCCCCCATAGTACCCCGCCATAATGTGTCCCAGTATAAAATCCCCCTATACAGAGCCCCCCATATAAAATACCCCTTCTTTGTGGCCTCAGTAGATGCTTCCATAGTGCCCCCCAATAATGTGCCAGTAAGAGCCCCCATAGTGCCCCAATAATGTGCCAGTAAGAAGTGCCCCCAATAATGTCCCACTAAGAAGTGCCCCCCAATTAAGGTGCCAGTAAGAAGCGCCCCAATAGTCCCCCAATAATGTGCCAGTAAGAAGTGCTCCACCCCATTGATTCCCCCCAAAATCATGTCCAAGGAAAGTGTCCCACCCCATAGATGCCCCCCAAATCATGTGCCAGTAAGAAATGCCCCCAGTGCCCCCATAGCGCTCCGGTCCGTCATTGCATCATATAAAAAAAAAATAAACACTTATACTTACCTCCATGCAGCTTTCAGCTATGCGATGCAGGCCTCTTCCGGCCTGTGTCCCACGCTGTAAGGCTCAGGTGGCGGTGCCTGCGCCGGACTCTGATAGGCTGCAGGCACTAGGCCTGCATTCTATCAGCTGAATGGGGAAGGGAGACGCCTCTCCCTACCCTGCTCCGCCGCAGCACAGGCATCTAAATCGCTGTCCTGAGGACGGCGATACAGATGACTATGGAGATGAGCGCTTCCACAATGGAAGCGCTCATCTCCCTCTGCCCCGCCGCCGCTGCCCCCAACTGTGACGAGGGCCGCTCCACAACTCGCCTAATTGGCGGTGCGGCCCTGCAAGTGGCAAGGGTGGCCCAGAGGGGGGCGACGCCTATAGCTATGCCACTGATGTTCACCCAAAAGTCCAGCAAAAGACAAGACTATGTAGAGCAGACTTTGGAGCTAATTACTTGCTGCGAGGAACTATTTCTTATGGAGCCAAGAAACTATGACTGCAGCACTCACCAATTCTATATCAATGCAATGCAATTCCACATGTGCAAAAAGGCAAAAGCTCTTATCATGTAGAGAAAGTTACATTACAATACAATACACTTACACTTACTAATGTATTGTGATTGTCCATATTGCGTACTTTGCTGGCTAGATTCATTTTTTCATCCCATTATACACCGTTCGTTTTCATGGTTTCGACCACCCTGCGATCCATTTATGGTGGTCGTGCTTGCACACCATAGGAAAAAGCGCTGGCCGCTTTGGTGGCCAGGATCATGGGAGAGCACATAGGCTAGTGCTTTTTCCTATAGTGTACAAGCACGACCACCACTGCTGAATTGCAGGGTGGTCTGTAACCATGGAAATAGAGCCCCCCTTGTTCTCAATTAAAGCATAAAACATCACACTAATTATTGCAGTGCCTTGTGGGTGCCTTTGCCTTGTGGGCACCCTCTGTGGACACCTTTATCTAGACGTTTCAAGAGAACAATTGAGATGTCATACTGTTTTTCCAATTGTACACCTACTATTATCATGAGGATTGCCCTTTAGAAAACATGTTCGCCTCAGAGCAGCAGTAAAGTAAACCATGGATTGCCTACTATATAGGGATTTTACCTCTCTGTGCTGACTGCTATAGAAAAACAATATTCTGTATTAAATTTATAATGGCATAATACTGCTGAAATGAAAAAGAAAAACAGCAAAACAATCTAAAAATATTTGGGGTCATTTATCAAAATGGTGTAAAGTAGAATTGGCTTAGTTGCCCATAACAACCAACCAGATTCCACCTTTCATTTTCCAAAGGAGCTGTCAAAAATGAAAGGTGGAATTTGATTGGTTACTATGGGCAACTAAGCCAGTTCTACTTTACACCAGTTTGATAAATGTCCCCCATTGTTTTCTATAAATATCGAGTTAAAGAAATACCCCTTTCTGATGGAAACTGGGTGATTTTTCCAATAAAAGATCGTAATCTGCATTTGTACAGAGCTTTTTGACAGTATGCCGTATTCTTATTTGAGCACTATTCTGTTCAGCACTTGTGACCAAAGTCTTGCCCTAGCAGAACAGCTGTGGGTATTGCTTCCATAATGAGGGTGCGTGCAATTTATATATAGAGAAGATAGGTGCCTTTATCTAGAAGAATATGGCACGGTTCCTATCATTCTGATTGACAGGCTTTGCTGTACTATTCACACTTCTATCTGTTGCTGTGAAATGCTTTAATGAAGATCCTTGGGTATGAATGACATGTTTGTTGTTGGAAGCTGGGCGTCTGAAGGGAGGCATCACAATGCACATTATGTCCTACAAAATTTTTCCTCTCCTTTCAGTTGGCAGAACAGACATTGTTTTCAGTTGTATGGCCTCAACATTTGAAATGCTTCCAAGTCACAAGGTTCGAGAAATGTACATGTGTCCACAGGTCCACTAGTTGCCTTCCAGTCTTCTTATAAAATTTAGTATGCTGTGTAGAAATTTATATTAGGTAGAATTCAACAGCCAATAGAAAGTTCCCATGAGCCATTTTGAGCAGTCTACGCAGTTAGTCTTCAATCAAAGTCAAACCCAACAGAGGATCTAGGAAGGATCATGTTGTATTCTTAATGCATCAGATGCATTATCCTTTTTAAATATGATAGCACTAGCTTGTAATTTACCACTTGGACTTCCCCAAAGGATTTGCTTTAACAGCCAAGGTATTCATAACTGAGTTACTTTCCCTAGCAAATTACAAAGTCTTAGTTCTCAAAGAGATTGTACAGGAATGGATAACATGACTATTTTCTTCCAAAAAAGGGACGTACGATTTTGTACCATTCCCTTCCATAAAAGATGCCATGTTGTTATGGACTTCGAGTGTTAACCCTCTGTGTCAACTAACCGGTTCGGGATAGGGCTAGCCCTAAGGGTGTTATGCTGCTACTTCCCCAGTATTCACTCTTTAACCTCCCTGCATGGAAGCAACTAGACAGCTACCTCCTGGCATAGTCCCAGTGTAGTTGGCACCTGACCTCCGGGAGCTCTGGATATAGAAAACACACCAAAAATGCAGGAAAACTGCAGGTACAGTCTGAAGAGACACCAAGGCTTGAATGCTGGTTTTGGAAATCCTGGCAGCCCACAGTTAACATAGACATATGACACATTTGTGAGCAGAATAGTTATGAGGCACACATAAGGCAGGCAGGCTGGGAACTTGAATGGAGCGCTGATAGAGAAGGCTGGGTTAACTTCTACACAAACTGAACTGAACTTGAACTTGAAAGTGTAGGAGCACACCGACAGGATAGAAAAAGAATTTGGAGCATGGGAGGAATAGAGGAAGGATATAACACTGGATAAATGCAGGTAAATCACAATAGCACAAGACTATCAAACACCTTTGCTAGTCACAAGCGAACCTAAAGCTCAATCTGGAAAGGATGCCAGGAACCTTCAGCCATTGGCTAGTGAAGTATTTGGGAACACTCTAAGGGAGCATCAGACAGGACCATGGAGGCAGTGGCATGGAGAGGGTACTGGCGACCAGGTTACCAGATGGAACAGTGAGTGGCATGGCATCCAGCAGGGGACAGCATGAGGTCTATGGACATCGACCACAGACCAAACACATGTTTTTACTAATCTTGTACAGCCCCTATAAAATGGTAATGCCGCAAAAAATCTGCTACATTTTTATAGCAGCACCTGCATCTGAATATTTTTGTGATTGCATATAATTAAAAGTTTTGTTTAGCCACTGAGTTATTCCATAAAATTGACCTGTATAGTGCCACCTGCTGCTTGTTCTTTTCTTTATTTCTCTGTCCACCTCAGTTGAACGCACATGCTTAGTTCAATTCTTCGACTGGCACCAGTGATATATACTGTTAGAAGCGCTGTCAATTGAAATAAATCTAGCAGCGCAATTGGAGCAATGCATGGAGGGATATCTGGATCCATGTGAGGAACATGGCTGGTTCTAGCTTTGTTAGAGATTGTCATTTGCTCTATGATGTCTGATTTTCATTTGTTTACATTAATCATGGGATAATCCCTTTACGTTTTAACATGTGAGATTTTTTTTTCAAAGAAACCAGTTCACTGGAGCCAACTCTGCTTGCTCCATGTCAGCTTTGAAACTGCAAGGAAAACTAAGTCTATTCTAGAGTCTAATCTAGAGTGACCACAAATCCTAGTCTCTTGACCCCCTGTGAGAAAAGACAAATGGTATTATATTCTTCTGTCCTATAACAATTTTGGTTAATCCTAATTTCTGAACAAAGTGTTATCTGAAG
Source organism: Rhinella marina (assembly GCA_900303285.1). NCBI lineage: Eukaryota > Metazoa > Chordata > Amphibia > Anura > Bufonidae > Rhinella > Rhinella marina. Next base: position 119,290 of record ONZH01005986.1, read on the forward strand.
ATGTTCTGTATGATTGATTCTGTGTGACTTTCTGTAGACGCCAGAATGTTTCTTTCTGACTGAAGTTAATTAAATGAAGTTAAGTAAAGAATGGAAAATGCTAATAACTGTTTAAAAATGTCTATACATTGATCTCTCATTGGTTCATTCATACTTATTATACCAAAGCTTCATCCATTATTGGCTTAGGACATGCTGAATTAATCTATTGTTGAGCTGAGGATCTTAGCAACATGTGGCTTGGATGTTGTGTAGACACCGGTAAACTTACCTGATATCGCAGATCATGCTGTGTCAATGCAAAAGAGGTAACAGCCATAAAAGTGTTGGTTCATTTTCTGAATACAAAATATCCCCGTAAGTAATTCTGAATTGTACGAACTGGAAGATTTGGTGAAAGTTCATGTAAGAAAGTGGAAAACACACTGTCCAAACTGTTAAAGGGGTTATCCCATGACTAATGTAAACAATGAACATCAGTCATCATATAGTACATGATAATCTCTTGCTAACAAAGCTAGAATCAGTCCTGTACCTCACATGGATCCAGATATCTCCTCATTCATTGCTCTGCTACATTTATATCAAGCTGACAGCTCTAGGGGAGTGTCTTTTCTGCAGCAGCTCAGGGGATGTGTCCATGCTCTCCCTATCACAACTCAGGAGGCAGTTGAAAGATGAAACTGAGCATGTGCGACCATCTCAGAGAGCTGGACAAAGAAATAAGAATAAAACAAGTAACAGGTGGCGCTATACAGATACATTTTTACATTTTTCATAGGACAACCCCTTTAAATAGATATTTAGAGTAGAAAAGAGCACAGTAGCGACCACTTAGGCACCATTTCATGTTCAATAAGACACTTCAGTGCAACACCAGATGACTGGATTAACTGAGGACCAGACATGAAGCATACGATGGTCAATAATGCTGTTGTTAGGACAGAGCTTCAAATAAGCACACAAGGTGCATAGAAACCTCTAAATTAATGATCCCCAATTTATAAGTCGTATAAAAAGTTTCAAATTCTGAGGAACCCTAATGTCTCAAAAAAGCTTGGTGTAGGGCTAGGTAGAGCATTCTATAATTCTTGCCCAGTGCTGTCACTTGGCTCAAATATGTTTACTGCTTTGTCTGCAGTGCTCATAGCATATACAGTATGCCATAAAAAGCAGCTTACACTTTGGTTATGGATCCTGTACTTTTATTCCCCCCCCCCTTCACTATGATTTATTATCAGATCACTTGCCTTACTAAACCGCACAATTCTGCTTACGTAACAGATTTTCTGAACTATGTGCTGGATGAACAATAATTTAATTTTAGTGTACAGACTGAATGTATTAAAGGTTATAGCTTCCCTTTAAATATTGGAATTTATAAAATGTGGCCATCACTGTTATGTGTGCAGAGTTTGCTCTTGACAACCAAGATAGATCACTCCCTTGCCTTCTCTCCCCTGATCATATCTATCTCCACAGAGCTCTTCCTGAGGAAACGGCAGAATTAAGAGTGTCCAAATGCAAAATCCTTCTGCTGACAGACGATCTTTTAAAGAAGGGAGTCGGTTTTTAATCATTAAGGCATAACTCATTATCCTATTATGCAATCATAATCCTGTATGTGTGCGCTCTGCCTGCTGACCTGATGTTTGTGAACTCAACAAACTTGCAGACTACAAAAATTGTAATACCGTAAATATGCTTTGCATGTTCTTCAAAATGGATATAAAGTGATTTGAATATTTTAAAAACTCCATAGGAAATATATATACACATATATATACACACATATACGTGTGTGTAGGTGGGTGTAGGAGTGCATCGAGAAAGTACTAACCTCCTTGGTGTTTTTCCTATTTACTTGCATTACAGTCTAGAATTAGGATGGATTTTATATTAGCTTTGATGTAATGGTCCTAATAAAATATTCAAAACAGTGGAATATAAAAATTCCTGGTTTAAATAAGTAAAGAAATAATAAAAACTAAAAAAGTTATGAGTGCACATGTAACCCCCAAATAAGGTCTGGTCCAATCAATTAATTTTTCACATAATTAGTTGAATGTGTGCAGTCAGTGTCACATGATCTGTCACATGATGTGAGTATAAATACACCTGTTCTGAAAGGGTCTGCAACACTGCTAAGTCAGCAACATGAAGACCAAGGAACTCTCCAGACAAAGTTATGGAGAGGCATATATTATGGTTGGGTTGTAAAAGAAATATTTCAAACTTTGAACATCCCATAGAGTATGTACCATTAAATCTATACAAAATGGAAAGAATATGGTAAAACTACAAACAAGACAAGAGAAGGTCTGCCAACAAAGCTCACCAGATTAAAAAAAGACACCAATAATAACACTGAACAAGCTCCAAAATCCACATCAGAGATGGAAGTATCTGACCATAGGACCCCTATAATTTGTACACTCCACAAAGTGGAGCTTATGGAAGAGTAGCCAGGAAAAAAGAAGTAATTCCTTAAAGAAAAGTAATTGCTTAAAGAAGAATATAAGCAAACAGGTTAACCAAAACAGCATGTTGAAGACTCATGGAAGATGTGACTAATACTGAACTTTTTGCCAATCATGGGAAATACTACATATTGTACTCTTCTCTTTACTCCAAGATCACCATTCCCACATTGATGCATGGTGGTGGCACCATCATACTGGGAATGCTTCTCATTGGCAGGGATTGAAAAACTGGTCAGAATTGAAGGAAATGTGCATGGCAGTAAATACAGGGCAATTCTTGAGGAAAACCTGTTTCAGTCTGCAGAGATTTGAGACTGGGAGGTCGGTTCACCTTCCAGGAGTACAATGACCCTAAACATACTGCTAAAGCTAGAGGTATAAGTGGACTATTTAAATGTCTTTAAATGGCCTAGTCAATGTCCGGACCTCCATTCGATTGAGAATCTGTGGCAAGACTTGAAGACTTCTGTATACTAATGTAACAAATCCAACTTGAGGCAGTTTTGCCTAAAGGAATGGGCAACAATCCCAGAGTTTAGATGTTCTAAGCTAATAGAGACAAATCCAAAGAGACTTGCATCTGTAATTATAATAGAAGGTGGCTCCACAAAGGGAGTGAATATTAATGAACATTAATTCTTTCTTCTTTTGCTTTAGTTATTGTTCGTGTCACAGTAAAAAAATATTTCTAAGTAGAAATGTAACAAATGTCACAAATCAAATGGTACAAATCCAAGAAAAAATACATTTTTAATTCTACATTGTCTACGTTGTCGTACAAAATCAGATTGGCCCTAGCATGTACAGCGTGTGTGTATTTCAGACAGGGACATCAGATTGTGAGAGATTACAGTATTCATGTACAGCACTTTAGTATATGTTGGTGCTATACAAGCAGCAGGACATCTATAAAAGCAGGGGAGTAACTTTCACTACATCAGCCATAGCTGCTATGGGGCCCACAATGTTAGGAGGGCCCTGTCTGGGAAACAATCAATTAAGAGTGGAGGATGTGCAGCATCACCTATAGTCTATGCTGCTCATCCTCCACAATCCTCGTCTTCCCAAACTGCTGTCGGGTCAGATAGTGCTACTTTTTAAAACTCCTTTAACAGATTTAGGCCTTATGCACACAATTGTGTCCATTTTGGTCAAGCCTTTCCTATTTACGCCCCTGTATAAAACTCTACCTTTGTACAGGCTGGTGACAACTGTGATAAATCCAGCCATATGGCATAGAATAAAGCATTCCAGTGCTGGAGGTTTGTGTGACTGTATTTGAGGATGGTGTTGAAAAATCTCAGTTACAGCCAAGATCTCAAATCCCACGAGGTCTAATAGACAAAAATAAAATAAAAAAAAATGTTCTTATTTTTTCATATGGATAAATCATACATTGCAGGCAGTCTTTAGTTTACTTCATAAATATTGAATGTTGCCTGTTACAAAAATCCACCTTCTAACTATTTTATTATGTGGTCTTGGTATGATCTAAGAAGCTGACTGCCAATCATTCGGGCATGAGGGGTGTTAGGCTTGGAAAATAAAAGTAAGTAAATATGTTGGGTAGGAGGCGTAAGGAGATCCTATGTTGCACTGTTCTAGGACAGAGCTTAGAAGAGTGTGTAATAGATCCCATCTCGGCATGTCTCCTCTCCTCTGTCTTATGAATGTGTCTTTGCTGAGGGCTCTGGGTGATGGGTCTAATATTCGTGCCACCACCTGTTGTCACGGGGCTCAGTTCTGAGTGGCAGAAGAAGAACGTAGCAAAGCCCAAGTGGGTCGGGATCTCGTGAGCTGGAAATCCTGCCGTACTTCTATCCCCTCAGAGACTGTGTGCTGCATTTTCTGAGCAATTACATGCTATATACACATCTGTCATTAGGCGAGATCCCCTCAATTTGTATGACACGCTTTAACGCAGGCCCCGCCAAGCCTGCTGGAATGACAGCTATGCCCTCAAACCATAGTCTGGGTGCACTTCATCCTCCTGCACCGGGGGCTGGAAAAGACTAGAATATAATTACCAAGTTGTCATCTAACTCCAGAACTGTTATTATACTGTTTAAGAGTGCCTTAACCCCTGCTCTTCCTGACAATACTACATTGATAAGGCTATATGAAGTCTTGCACGTGTCAGTTTCCATAGCAAAGAACCTGGCTGTTTATAGTTATTGATGTGTCATATTCTCACAGGCAAACAAAGGTGCTGTCATCCTCTCCTCCTTCTACCACAAATATTGTTTTAGAATAGGAACTTGCTCTCTTACTCATATTGTATTCTACTTGCAGACATTTGTAGACATTTCCACAGCGGAACAGTATATGATGTGTACTTTATATAGGTGCACATAACAGACGAGCACCTAGGATGGTAATGGTTGGGTGAAAGGGAAAATCTAATGTTTCCCATTATTTGGGTAAAAGTGGAAAACATCACCTATTCCCATCAGAAATATGTTACTTGTGCAATTATAACCTGTAGATTCGTCTTCTTTTATTCATGACTATTTTCAAAAAAGCTGTATTTCCATAGATCCATGTATATTGTTGAGTTGGCCATACCCACAGAATATATGTCAACCATGCATAAAGGACTTCTGAGCTTAATGTTCTCTGCCACATTGAAGGATGATAAGCCGCTAACCCACACCTAATGTTATCTATCCATGGGGCTCCCTAGTTCTAGTATGTAGCCGTGAAATTATATAAATAATTATTATGATACATCATTATGCATATAGAGAAGTATTATGATACATGTCTGTCTCTGGTACATACCCCATATAGTGCAGATTAAAACAATGAGGTAGAATAATATTGGTTTATCTGCAGGGAGTATAGAGTTAACAGCTGTTTCTGCCCCTTGGTGCTCGAGGAGGCCCATACGCCCCTCTGATACATACATAGGATCTCCTTACGCCTCCTACCCTGGATATTTACTTATTTTTATTTTCCAAGCCTCACTCCAGCATTATAAATGGTAGATGGGGACCTTTAGAAATTTTGCACTGGGACTCAGTAGCTTTAAATTACACATCTGCATGTCCATTCAAACTAGTTCAAGAATAGGAGTTATAAAATAATCCAAAAAGCAGCAAGTAAATATTCTCACCCTCAGTTACAACCCTTCTTCTTCAGGTACAGACTGGGAACTTAAAGTGGCCCTGAAAAAAAAACTAAAAGTGGCACAATGTTGTAGGTGGGTCCAAATTGACTCCTACACAAGTAGACAGGCCAACAATACCATATTGCAGCACAAAATACCACCTCAGGAGAGCCAAATACCTCCTTAGAAGCTACCCCTCTGAGGTGGTTAGCTCCAGCTGCCACCTTCTGTCCTCCTACTCCAGTTGCCTCAGGATAGCAATACAGTTGAATTCAGGAGGGCCCCTGTGGTTGACGGCCAGGTACATAACTACTTGACACCCCAGCGTTAATTAACACTGGGACATCAGATCATTACTTACCTGACTGGCGGCCATGAGGAGGGCTCAGGCGGCCCTCGATGCATCAGGAAATTTCCCTGTAGAGTCTATGGCCAATCTGCCCCTGGTCTCCTTGGCCATGAAGCTTACTCCTATCATTGTATGTCTGTCCAGGACTTTTGGATGCAAGCATATATGGATCCTGTTTTGAAAAAGGACAAAACAAAAATAAGTAAACCGCACCATATAAGGGATCTTAAAGGGGTTGTCCAGCCTTTTGTTCTTTTTTTTAAACTGTTCCCAGCAGTATGTTATACCTAGTGAAAAATATCATACTCACCTGCCCCTGCAGCTAATTTTCTGCTCCCTGGCTTCATTCAGCAATCTCCAATCTGTGAACTTTCGCATGGGGTCACATGCACTGCTGTGGCCAATCATTGGCCACAGCAGGGATGTGACCCCCAAGTGTCATGTGACCCAGCAGTGACGTGCTACTTGAAGACACGTCATCGCTGAGTGTTTGGCTGCAGTGGCGCATGTGTCCATGTTGGGAAATTTACAGGTCTAGAAGATTGCTCAATGGAACCAAGAAGACAAAACAAGGCAGTGCGGATTGCGGAACAGATGAGAATGTTTTTTCCCCTATTTACAACACGCTGCTGGGGACAGTTAAAAATACAGCAAAAGGTTGGACAACCCCTTTAATGTTTATATATGTGCTATGAAAGCAGATATAGCTGGAAAGCAATATTAGCTGGTATTATGCAGAAATAGATATCTCTATAATTACATTATGTAAAATATAACCTGTATAAAGACTTTTCACAAATGTAAAAATACTGACAATGGGATGATAACTGATCCGGCTCTCTATAGTAAAACAAATTCAAATCTAAACCTAAATTGTGGCGCAATACCATTTACAAAGCAGATCTACAACTCATTTTACGCCAATTTCTGGCATACAGTAATGAGCCTCATCATGCTCAGGTACATTTAATTTGAATATTTCTTTTGTACGTGGAACTGTTGCTAATGATTAAATAGTTGTTTTTTTGGTAGATTTTTCAGCCAGTCTCTTTATATTCCCGATATATTGGGTGTTTATAACCTGAGGCACAGGGAGTTCCATGTTGGTGTGGCATTAATCCTCCTTGCCTAATTACACTGAGAGGATTTATCTATTTTTTCTGTTAAAAGGCTGTAAATCACTCAAACAGTCGCCACCTCAGATAAGGGCCTGGAACATCTTTCCTTTTTACTTCCAGTTTAACAGGGTCAACAAACAAAGCGCAGAGGATGCCACCTTTCTCTAGGAAATGTCACATCCGGCTAACTGATGATTACCTCGCAGATACAGAATGTTCCTTACTGGAAGTCAAAAAGTTAACATGCCCTTTGGTTTATCAGGTACCTAACCTTGACCATACTGCATAAAATATACACTGGTTGATTTTCACTTTGTGGCTATAGTACTTCCCATTGATAAGAGGCCAGTTAATACTACTAGTTGATGCAAGACTACTTACAGCATTGTCTCTGGAATCTAGGCAGGTGGACATGTTTTATTTGAGACATCGATTGATATTCATAAGCCCTGGTACAACCACCTAAAAGACAATTTTGTATTGTGCTGTACAGGATTATATCATTCTGCAGATTTTAATTAAGCTCTTACCATATAATGAGGTAGCTTAATCATGTAGGAAAATAGTCTATGGAGCATGAAAGACCCCATGGTAGCCTCTTTGGTCAGCTCAATTGCATGGAGAACCATGATGTCTGACTATATTGTGTTAGATTGTGTTCATAATTTTGTATTGTTAATTTGTATCTCTCTTTGGGTTCACATCACGCCTCTGTTTGAGGTATACGATACAAAAAGGATACAAAAACACAGCACACCACGTTCTTGTATCCTGCACAGTCCGGTAAAAAAAGTACACTTTTTTTTTTTTTTACAATGGAACTCTATGGTGAATGGATGCCACTGTATGGCATCAGTCTGAGGCATCCATTTAAGGCATACATACGTTAAACAGATGGGGGAAAATGCAATGTGAACCCAGCCTTATCCTAACAGCAATATACATTTTGAAGGTTTCACTGTTTGTCCAAATTGTAAAATAAATGATATTGTTTCAACTGGAGATAAGGGGGGGTCGTCAATTTTCTCCCCAAACCACCAATTGAAATAATAGTCACATAAAGGCTGCCACCACACTGTGGGGCAGATTTATCATAGCCCGGCAGTGTACGATGGGCTCTGACAACCAGGCGTACTGCCGGATGCTGCACCTGATTTATGATGAAGCGTAGCATCTGGCAGTTTGTGCCCCTGGCTGGCGTAGATTTCAGTGTTATACACCAGAAAACTAGTGTAGAAGAAGATAAAAGTGTTGAGGCCGGCGAGGAGAAACAACACACATTGTTTTTTCATACTTTTTTTTTTCCTATAGAGAAGTATATGGGAAATATGTCTGAAAAAAATCACACATCATGAGCATACTGCAAATAAAAAAGAAATCGCAAAGGGAGCAAAAGCTTAGAAACTGTCTTAAAACACCATTACAAAAAAACACTGTGTTTGTATGGTGTTTTATAATTTACTATTGTCCAACGTTTACCGTCTGGCTGCTGTGTTTTTTTGCTCCAAAAATAAATGACGTCAAAAAAGTGCAGTGTTTTTCTTTTTTTTTTTAAATGATGTAGTGTGAAAGTGCCCTTATCCAAACTGAATATCCATATGGACTTTGTATTGTTTTCCTTGTGTTGGATTGGGTGGGGTGTCCATTGGGTAGTCTGGATTCTTCTTACTGCTTACTGTCTCTTTGGGACTTTTCTCACTGCTTGAGAAAAGTCCCAAAGAGTGGACTGAAACGTCGCAATAAGGTGAATAAAGCACACCTTTAATTCATCCTTCTGAAGTGCTGTGGAATTATATATATATATATATATATATATATATATATATATATATATATATAATAAATGTAATACCGAAGCATACATGTTCATCAGGGAGCCAAGGGCTGTGTATTCACAGCGGTTTCTGCAACCGTTAAACCCTAAAGCTGCTAGATGGTCAATTCAGTATCTTCACATTTCAATCCCATTTTCTGACAAATGAGACCTACAATGCGCCAATTAGTTCCACAATTATGATTTCTTCACTTTGGATGAAATAAACCCCTGATGCTGCCAGTCTTCCTTCATCAAACAGCCATGACACTGACGGCTTCCTGCTTGTCCTCTGTCCATAGTAGAAACGTGTGTCCTTCATTGCAGCATGTAATCACCATTTAAAGTGTGGCGTTCCACTCTAATTCCATGACCAAGATGAATTGGACTCCCAGGGTTCAATACCTCCTATGTTGTTCAGCCAGAGCAGAAAAGGTTAAGTGAATATTCTGTGAGGTTTGGTTTGATTAATCCAGGTTTTTAGCACCCTAGCTTCTAGTTTTGTCTACGTGATTTTTATTATAAGAGATGCAGTTATATTTTACTCCAATGGCCAGATGTGCAGTGTTAGTGAATGGGAACTTTGGCAATTTACTTCAGTAGGGAAAATCTGTAGTGTTGCTTTTACACGTGCGACCTTCCTAAAACTACTACTGAAGGGGCCACCACAATTAAATTGACATCATACATGACGACATATGTTTTCAGGATTTTTACATGCCCGATGTTTTGTTTTCAAGGGACACTAGCTGCCAGAGGTGTTTGGCAGCGGTTTATTCCACTCTCAACTCCATTGAGAACATATGAACACTACATTGAGCCAATCATTTATGTACATGAGGGACACAGGTGTCATCTGCAAGAGTTCTGCCAACAGCTATCTAAGTTGTATGGCACCTATAGAGCAATGTTAGAGGCAAATGGCTATCTAAGGTGCAGTGAAAGTATTTTGGGGTCGCCTCCATCAATATTCCCTGAGCATTGTCCACCAAACCAATGATGGATATCTAACAGCGCCTGACAGACATGACAAACCCCCACTGACCACAATATAAATCAGTGGGGTTTTGTCATTTTACCAGAAGAAATAGTGTAGTATAATGCACCCTTTTCTCCTTCAAATTCTGTGATTGTTGCGTGATCATGCAGCAGAGGCATATCTAGGCGTTATGTACGGTGGGGAAGGGGGGGGAGGGCCAAACACATCTGAGGCCTGTGTGAGCCCTCAACTCAGCTAAGACCTCACCAGAAGTATAAGAAAATGATGGTTCAGCTCATCTGTGGGCTCCTGTGGATTGCATAAAAACAGCATATTCTTTATTGGCTCCAGTAAATCTGACAGTACAGACACAAGTCCGTATACACAACTATAACACTAGCCCTTAGTCATATAGTATGTAGTTATAATGACCACATATAAAGACCATACCAGAAACACTAGCAATGCCACGAAATAGGGACTGAATAATATTGCCATGTTATCTCTGAAAAAACACACCATACAAATACCAATATTACCACCACAAAGTGACCATATAGTGGTAGATATTAGTGTTACACAATCGCTCTGCAGACCACAGTTGCAGTTATATCAAGTGACTTACAGTTAATGAATGTGTTCTTCAATTTGAGTCGTTCACTTTTCCTGTGTTCTCATCTAATCCAGAGCATCATGACGACTTCTTCCAGCTGTGTCTGCAGAGTTTGCAACAGAGACATCTTTGGCTCCTTACTTTTCCATCACCCACCCTACTTTACCCTGACCTGCACAAACTCCCCTCCTGCTGATGCTCCAAATTCTGTGCCTGTTGCCTTCCTATTTCCCCAATTACCATGCCTTTTGTGTGTCACAGTAACCACCAAAACTAGAGATGAGCGAGCATGCTCGTCCAAGCTTGGTGCTCGTTCAAGTATTACAGTACTCGTAAGTGCTCACTGCTCGGACGAGTATCTCGCCATGCTCGAGGAAATGGCATCTTCCGCATTGTGCATTTTTGGCGCCTATAAACTCAGCCAATCACAAGCCAGGAGACTCTGCGCTACACCCTGCATCACGTGGGGCCCTTACATGTCGATAGCAGGGGTTGGCTGGCCTGATCAGGTGACCCTGGAATATACTAGTGACTGCCCGCGGTGCTCGGCTCAGATGCTGTCTGGATGTTGTTAGGGACAGAGCTGCTGCGTTTCAGGGAGAGTGTTAGGGCCTGCATTTAGTTCTCTGTTAGGCAGGAGTGATCTCAAAAGAACCCAACAGCCCTTCTAAAGGCTACAAGACATTTTGTTTTGTCTCCTGGCTGGGCTGGCTGGCACTAGTAGTGCAGCTATCTCCATATATAACACTTTTTTTTGTTATTGTTTTATCTCAGTGATACAAATCCATTTCATACAGCAGTGTGGAACCATTCTGTCTGTCACAGTTCAGCTGTCCACTCACCACAAACCACAATCTGTATTTTCTGTCCAGGTGATCCATTCTGTACGTCACGTCAGTGAAAAAGGTCTTTTGCTCTTACTTATACAGCTACATTACAAAAATCTCTGTGCGACATTTGTCTGGGTTGCAATTAAGCAGACCAAGTCTGCCTAATCTAATAGTTTCAGTGTAATTGCTCCATACTGCACGGTACATAATAACATACGTAATTTTGCTCTAACTTATCCACCTATATACAAAGCACAATCCGTATTTTCTGTCCAGGTGACCCATTCTGTACGTCACGTCAGTGAAAAAGGTCTTTTGCTCTCACTTATACAGCTACATTACAAAAATCTCTGTGCGACATTTGTCTGGGTTGCAGTCAAAATAGCCACCGTCAGCAGGGGCTGAGTTTGCTCTCTGATAGTTACTGCACGTCACGTTAAAAAAATATATATATATAAAAAAAAATATATAAAAAATATATAAAAAAATAGTTTTTTTGTGTTTTATCTCAGTGATACAAATCCATTTCACACAGCTGTGTGTAACCATTCTGTGTGTCACAGTTCAGCTGTTCAGTCACCACAATCCGTATTTTCTGTCCAGGTGACCCATTCTGTACGTCACGTCAGTAAAAAAGGTCTTTTGCTCTCACTTATACAGCTACATTACAAAAATCTCTGTGCGACATTTGTCTGGGTTGCAATTAAGCAGACCAAGTCTGCCTACTCTAATAGTTTCAGTGTAATTGCTCCATACTGCACGGTACGTAATAACATACATAATTTTTCTCTAACTTATCCACCTATATATTTTCTTGTTCAGATTGAACAAGTTTGTGGGTTTCAGTACAGCAGGCCCATTTATTTTATTTTTTTATATAATACACTTATATACAGAAAATGTTGAACCCCAGGGCTAAGGGAAGAGGGCGTGTGGCATTCAATTACTGCAGGGGGCAGAGGCCGTGGTCCTGGGCAGGGTGAGACAGTACCTGCTGATGAGGGAGCAGGGGAACGCTGCAGAGCTACACTCCCTAGCTTCATGTCTCAACTTACAGGGACACGTGGTAGAGGACTGTTGAAACCACAACAGTGCGAACAGCTGATGTCGTGGATTGCGGACAATGCTTCAAGTAATTTGTCCACCAGTCAGTCTTCCACACAGTCCACCCACGTTGCCCAAGGGAGCACTCCTCTGGCTCCTCCACCTCAACCTCCTTCCCCCCAGTCTGCCCCCTCCCAGGAAAATTTGGAATGCGATCCGGCATGAGGAACTGTTTTCTGGACCCTTTCCAGAGTCACAAACCACTTCTCAGGTTGCTGCTTCCAACTGTCGCAGTCTGTGGGTGATGATGATGATGACAATGTTGACTTAGTGGAAGAAGTTTGTAAAGAGGTGTCGGACGATGAGGAGACACGGTTGTCAGACAGTGGTGAAGTTGTTGTCAGGGCAGGAAGTCCGAGGGGGGAGCAGACTGAGGAATCGGAGGATGACGAGGTGACTGACCCAAGCTGGGTTGATAAGCCGAGTGAAGTGCTTCTGAGGCGGAGGCGAGTGCTGCACCAGAACAGGTTGGAAGAGGCAGTGGTGTGGCCAGAGGGAGAAGCAGGGCCAGAGCTGGTGCATCAGCAGCAACTGTTTCACGTAGTGAATCTCCTGTGGCGAGGCCTAGATGTTCGCAAGTCTGGAGGTTCTTTAAAGAAAGTGAGGATGACCGACGGACTGTGGTGTGCAACCTGTGCCACACCAGGATCAGCAGGGGTGCCACCACTACTAGCCTAACCACCACCAGCATGCGCAGGCATATGAGTGCTAAACACCCCACTCAATGGAACCAAGGCCGTTCACCACCTCCTGCGGGTCACACCACTGCTCCTTCCCCTGTGTCACTCGCTGCCTCTGCTAGTCAACCCCCTGCCCAGGACCCCGGCACGAGTGCCTCCCGCCGGAAAACCACACCTTCGCCTCAACGATCCTCCACAGTGTCCACCAATGTGTCCCAGCACAGCGTTCAGCTGTCTTTACAGCAGACGCTGGAGCGCAAGAGGAAATACAGTTCCACCCACCCACATGCCCAAGCCCTCAACGTCCACATCTCCAAATTGCTGAGCCTGGAGATGCTGCCCTATAGGCTGGTAGAGACCGAGGCCTTTCGCAATCTCATGGCGGTGGCTGCCCCTCAGTATTCGGTCCCCAGCCGCCACTATTTTTCCCGATGTGCTGTCCCAGCCCTACACCAGCACGTGTCACAGAACATCATCCGTGCCCTGACCAACGCTGTTTCAGAGAAGGTCCACCTAACCACGGACACGTGGACAAGTGCTGCCGGGCAGGGACACTATATCTCACTGACGGCACATTGGGTTAACTTGGTGGAGGCTGGGACCGAGACTGACCCTGGGGCCGCTCATGTACTGCCCACACCGAGGATTGCGGGGCCTAGCTCGGTCACAGTCTCTCAGACGTACTATACCTCCTCCTCCAACCCCTCCTCCACCTCCTCCTCCGAATTACCCTCCGTGGGCACGGCGCCTTCAGTCGGTAGCTCTAGGCGCAGCAGCAGTGCCGCGGGTAAGCGCCAGCAGGTGGTGCTCAAACTGCTGAGCTTAGGTGACAAAAGGCACACCGCCCAAGAGCTGTTACAGAGCATCACGGCGCAGACCGATCTGTGGCTGGCACCGCTGAACCTCAAGCCAGGCATGGTTGTGTGTGACAACGGGCGTAACCTGGTGGCGGCTCTGCAACTCGGCAGACTGACAAATGTGCCATGCCTGGCCCACGTGTTCAATCTAATAGTTCAGCGGTTCCTCAAGACATACCCCAATCTGTCTGATTTGCTCACCAAGGTGCGCCGCATCTGTGCGCATTTCCGCAAGTCGACCACAGATGCTGCCACTCTCAGGGCAGCGCAGCGCCGCCTACAACTGCCCGCTCACCGACTGTTGTGCGACGTGCCCACAAGATGGAATTCGACATTAAACATGTTATCCAGAGTTTACCAGCAGCGCAGAGCGATTGTAGACTGCCAGATGTCAACTTCCACCAGAACTGGATTCCTCAAGTCTACAATGAGGAGTGGACGTGGATGTCTGATATCTGCCAGGTGTTGAGCAACTTTGAGGAGTCAACACAGATGGTCAGCGGCGATGCCGCCATTATCAGCCTCACCATCCCGCTGCTTTGCCTGTTGAAAAACTCACTGCTCAGCATGAAGTCGGATGCTTTGCGCTTGTCACAAGAGACGGTGGAGGAAGATACGTCGCTTGATAGCCAGAGCACCCCCCGGTCTGTTTCTCAGCGCGTATCAGAGGAGGGGGATGAGGATGAGGAGGAAGAGGAGGAGAATGTCGGCGAGACAGAAGAGGGTACCAGTGCTCAGTCCTTCTTAACTCTTGAGCGTGTAAGGGCTGAAGAGGAGGAGGAGGAGGAAATGGAGAGTCAGGCCAGTGAGGAGAGGGAATTCTTGCGTGTTGGGACTCTGGCGCACATGGCAGACTTCATGTTAGGCTGCCTATCCCGTGTCCCTTGGGTTAGAAGCATTTTTTCAAACACCGATTACTGGGTGTTCACTCTCCTGGACCCACGGTACAAGCATAACCTTTCCACTCTCATCCCTGCAGAGGAAAGGAGTATGAGAGTGAATAAATATCAACAGGCCCTGGTACACAAGCTGAAACAATCCTTCCCATCTGACGCCGCTAGTGGCAGAGGGCTTGGTTCTGTGGGCCAAGTAGCGGGGGAGAGGAGGCAAGCAGGCAGCTTGTCCAGCACTGGCAGGGGAACGCTCTCCAAGGCCTTTGCCAGTTTTATGTCACCCCAGCAAGACACTGTCACCTGTCCCCAGTCTAGGCAGAGTAAGGGGGAGCTGTACAGAAAGATGGTGAGGGAGTACCTAGCTGACCATACCAACGTCCGGACCGATCACTCTGCTCCATACAACTACTGGGTTTCAAAGCTGATCACATGGCCTGAACTGGCGCTGTACGCCTTTCGAGGTGCTGGCCTGCCCTGTCGCTAGCGTGCTTTCAGAGTGGGTATTCAGTGCAGCTGGTGGCGTCATCACTGATAAGCGTACACGCCTGTCAACTGACAGCGCTGACAGGCTGACGCTTATTAAAATGAACAAAGCCTGGATTTCACCAGAATTCAAATCTCCTCCGGGGGAAAGCAGCTAAAGATTTACATTACTTATGTATCCGATTCCTCTTCTCTACTCCTCCTACTCCTCCTCCTCCTCCTTGTCGTCTTTACCTAACGCTGACCAAAAAAACGCCATTTTTTAGAGGTTCAACTGGCACTCTTTTACCACAATTTTTCAGGAGGGCCCCCTACAGGCCCTCTCTTCAAACAATTTTTCCGGAGGTCCACCTACAGGCCCTCTCTCTAAATAATTATTCTGGAGGTCCACCTACAGGCCTTCTCTCTAAACAATTTTTCCGCAGGGCCACATAATACGATAGACGGGAATCGAACCCGGGTCAACTGCTTGGGAAGCAGCTATGCTCGCCACTTTACCACCAACAGCCACAGCAACTGATAAGAACAGATACTAAACTTGATGTAAGCCAACATTTCGACAATCGATAACCCGAAACGGGTCCGCCGCCGAGCCCGGCATTCGGCCACCCTGAGCATTTCACATACTCTGACCGAGTCTGACCCTGGCGCCGCTCATGTACTGCCCACTTGGACGATTGCGGGGCCTACCTCATTCACGGTTTCTCAGAATTACTATGCCACTTCCTCCAACCCCTCCTCCTCCACCTTCGAATTACCATCCGTGCTTCATGTCCTGCTACCGCAGTCTAACTCGGTCACTCTGTTGTCACCGCCATGCTGCGTCAGGCTAAATTTTTGGGTGGCTCACCTGCTACCTCATGTAACTTGGTCACTTGTTGGTGTCACCGCCATGCTGTGTCAGGCTTATGCCTGCATCGTGTGGCTGGGGATAGGAGAGCAGTGCCAGCATGGGCATGGGTGATGGACCTTCGTTGCACCTAGTTGGGTGCTTCCCTATATATTCCCACCATGCCAGCCATGGGTTGTACATAAACTAATAACAGGAAAAACAAAAAAAATGATAAAACTATTTTACAGGAGGGTCAACCGCAGACACTCCAAAACAATTTTACATGAGGGAGTATCTCCCCGTCTGCCATCGTGTTCGGTCAGGCTGTCAGTAGGTACACCACCTCTGTCGTCCGCAGAAGCGGCCACTATGAGGAAGGCGACGGCAAGAACATCCCCTTTTCAATTGAGAACAAGTGTAGAATTGTAGGAGGATGACACTTTTCTTCTGCAGTGGATTCACCTTCCCCTTATCATTGCCAGACAACAGTTGGTGAAAAAAGTAATGCAGAAAAAAAGGTAACGGTGCAGTGGACCGTTGTACGCAAAACCTAAATTCCCACCATACCAGCCATGGTTTACATAACTAATAACAGGAAAAACAAAAAA